>RJWH01004789.1:0-95937 GCA_004363575.1 Solenodon paradoxus | reverse complement strand
GTTTTCCAAAGAGGTTGTACCTATTTATATTACCTCCAAACAGTATTACATATCTGGTTAGCCTACCACTTCTTTACAAAACTGACTGAAAGGAAGAGTCTCAGAAAAAATGCTGGTCTGGTAGGTGATTTTCTTAGTTTTTATTTGCAATCTTCTCCTAGGCTTCTTTAGAGAGGAAAATACGCAGGATTTCTACTTACCAAGCAAAGGTACTTTATTTTGCAGCAACTCACAGTAGCTTGTGGTGAGGATTCCAATGGGATTACTTGGGACAAACCGTCCTTCTTTTACTAACCGTTCACACGTCCGCATTAAAGTCCCTGAGAACTGAGACGGATCAACTCCATAGTCTCTCCATCCTCCAACACCATCTGCAACCCCTTAAAGCAAAAAATAAAAAAATTAAGGTATATTCTTACCAACCTCTCAGGAATTCATACTCATCTCTTCCTAACAATTAATTTTACCATGTATTAAACATGTATTTATCTTCAAACTGAGAATAAAAAGTACTCAAATTATATGCCTAAGCCAAATTCTCTACTTAGAACTTGATCTTTCATATCCTGATGAATAAACTTGTGAGCAACCACAGGGTGGCATTGCCTACCAGCCAAGAGTTCAATTTTAGCAGAATTACCATCTTTGTATAAAAGTATTTATTATTAATCTTTGTTGTATTTTATAAGAAAAAAAAAGAAAGTTGTTTTTTAATAAGTGCTGATGCTTTAATAATTAAAGAGCTAGAACTGGCAATCATTAAGATACTAAAAATAGTAAACTTCAACATGAAATAGTGGTCAATAACTATGAAATAACAAATTAAGAACATATCCCATCTTCACTCCATCGCCCTCAAAGAAAGCCATTCTTCTGTACAGGGCTGCACAGTTTAATACAATAGTCACTAACACATGTGGCTATGGACTGCTGGAAATGGGGCAGATCCAAATTTCGATGTGCTCGAAACTTGGATTTTTGAAAACAGCATTATTTTCTTTAATGGTAAATATCCCATTACTTCTTTATATTGGTTACATATTGAGATAATATTTTGAATATAATGCATTACAGAGAATACTTTATCGGTAGGCAGGTAGGAAGAGAGGGGGAAGAAGCATTGTTATTTATTTATTTAGCTGTCCATCTTGGTTGTTCTCCTTAGCCCTAGGTCATGAACCTGGGTCTTTGGAATGTACATAATTACACCAGTCGGAGGCAGCGGACTTAACTGCTAGGTCACCAGGGCGTGTCAACATTATGAAATTAAAATTACATGTGTGGCTTGATTTATATTTCTGTTCAACAGCTCTGGTATAGAGTTTCACAGATTCACAGCGCTGTTGATGAGTCCAGTCTGCATAAGGCTCCTTTATCAAGAGGAAACTAGCGTTTAGAAAGTAGATATCAAAGTCAACAGTATATTACCTCCTATTCAACTCTTGTAAAACACTAAGCTAGCTGTTCTGACATTAAAATAAACTGCTGTCTTTTAAATTCAAATAAAGAGAGAAAATTAAAATAAATTATATGTATAAAAAAATTAAGGCTTTAAGTGACCATATGGGACACTTCTGGAATCTTTCTGAACTAAAAAATCTTAAATACTAAGGGATTAACAAAATTAACAGAATATTAAGAATTTAATAAGGGATCTATTTTACTTAGCAACTATCTTTTCAGGTAAAACTTAGCCACTTCAAATGCAAGACACACATGATTTGGGGGGGACATTAAAATGATCAGAGAGGTGTTTCTTAGAATTGAATATATATGGCATATGCAGTTTTTTTTTAATTCCACTTCCTTTTCTTTTTTTTTTTTTGTTTAAAGGGAAGGTGCAGACAGGAATGAAGGTGAGCCAGCAGGTAGGCAGAGAGAGGAGGAAGAAGCATCTTTTACTTAGTTGTTCACACTAGTTTCTTCCCACTGGACCCAGGACTCAAACCCAGGGGTATGGTAGCTTGCTCCTTTGGAGGTGATGACTTAACTGCTGCTCCACCAGGGCGCACTGAACGTTCTTTCCTATGGATTTCTTTTAAATGTATTTGGTACGAAAGTAAGAGAGTGTCTATATATGCATTGCTGAAAAAAAAAAAAAGGCTCACGTGAGTGGACACATGATACCCTGGTATTTCTGGTGATATATTTATCAAACAAAAAGCATCCTAAAAAAATAAGAGAAAAGAGAACTGGAAAGATAGTGAAGAGGGTGACAGATAACTTTTTACTCCTAGGGTAGCAACTTCCCCCACCTGTTTTGACCAAACAACAGGCAAAATTTCCCTTTGGGGCAAAGCAAATTAATTAGATATGATATCTGAGATTCTTCAAAATAATGGGGACAGGGGGAATGAAACAAGATTGGCCAAGAATGAATAAGTGAAGTGATTTTGAGGTCTATCTGAAATTTGCCATTATACACAATTTAATCATAATCATAATTATAAAAAAAGAAAAAAGACTCTTCTGCCTACCGTGTTCAGAGTAAGAGTCTTCCAGAAGGAGATGAGTCAAGAGTCTGTCTCAGGAGTTCAGTCATGAAATGGTGGCAGTGAAGTCAGAGGAGTGTTCGGATTTCGAATAATGAAATAAAATATGTTACAGGGAGAGTGGATATGGGCACAGCAGGTAGGGTGGAGGGAAAGAAAGGCATTAAGGGTAATTCTACCAGGAAGACATAGCACTGTTTTTTTCTATTTTCCTGGGAGATTTGAGAAATTCTTAAACAATTCAAAATACAACAATTAGTGTTAAAACACATAACGCAACTGTAACTTCACTGGATTAATCACTCATTCTTTTCAAACTACTGCCTGCTCCGAAAAGAACTTTTTTTTAACCAGTCCTTGATATAAGAGCTACAATGAACTTTAAACACAAACTAGTTTCATCTATAAATGCCCTTCACAAGAAAAGTATTAAAATCTGAGATAGTGTTAAGAGTCGATTCTGGCACTCACTAAATAATCTGTCAGCAGGTTACAGAGGGTGACCTGACAGAACCCTTCAACATTAATCAGATTTCTCCCAGAATAGAGCACAACCTTTCAGGCACCTGTTTGCTTTTAAAAAGGGAAAAAGATCTCAGGCAAAACAGCTCCATTGGTCAAATCTCTTTAGGGGAAAAAATAGATTTAAAAAGCACATAAATTTTTCAGTAAAGCTGTAGGGGGAAAAGTTTTAGTAGACATTTACTTATTAAGAATAAGTTATACAATAGGAAGAGTCATATTTTGGGATTAGAATCAGGCTAAATCCAGAATAACCTACCACCTGTACATCTGAAACCTACTTTAATTCAAGGAAATGGAGTTTCCTCTCTCGCATAAGCAAAAGCTCCAAATCACAAAGGACACCTTTTAAACAATAGAATAAGATATAAAGGGAAAACTTCATTCAGAATACATTTCAAAGGTAGAGACAATAACAGGGAGTGTTTAAGATCCAAGATCTCAAACAGCAAAGGATAAGGCCCTAAGAGCAAATGGAGACCACAGTGAACATAGGCTACAGAGGCCTGAAGGACACATACCATGTCTCTGAAAAGCTCACCTTCTAGTACCACTCAGGCACACAGGAACTTGTTTAATAGCTCACAAATGCTGCTACAGGAGGGTCAAGGGCGAGTGTCCTGGTGGCTCAGATATTAAGTCCACAAAAAGCACAAGGACCTGGGGCAAAATGAACACATAAAATGCTAAAAACAAAAAAAACCACAAGTGAATGTCTAATGCTTATGGAGCACAATAAAAATGGAACAAGCCTTTTTGCCCAGGAAGTGGCATCAAATTAGGCCCTGAAAGGTAAATGTGGAAAGGATTTCCACAGGCAAGGAAGAGTAATAAAAGGAAAAGAATGGCAGTGTGGTTGGAGCTTGGTGAGTGGGGAGAAATGAAAATAAACACGGTAGGGACTGAAGTTGTGAAGGGCTCTGAACTGCAGTCCAAGAACTTGAAACTTTATTCTGTAGACCTATGCTGTCCAATTTGAAAACTGGTAGCCACATGTGGCTATTGAATTTGAAATATGGCTGGTTTGCACTGTTGATAAATATTAATAAATGGATTCCAAAAACTTAGTACAGAAACTTGTGTGGAATAGTGTCATACTGAATATGTTGAAATGAATTGTATTTTAAGTATGTCTACTAGAATAAGGATTGATCAAATGATTTCTCAGTTGGGAAGGGAATAGAAATCCCCTAGAAGACAGTGAATTCTGTTTCAGATATGCTAAGACTCAGGTGCCAGCAAGGTTATTTTTGTGGAAATGTTCTGTATAAAGTCAGTAATTCTGCATCTACTGCTAGGCAAGTAATTAGGGTTAGAGTTTTGACAAAGATGCTCAGGGATATAGAGCAATAAATTCAAGGAGATAAGGGGGATCGTAGGAATAAGAATTCCTAGCCAAAGAGATCATTTGTGAATTATACCTTAATCTAGACATCAAATTACAATTGCAGATATAATTGATTAAGTAATAGCCAAGAAATTCAGTTTGTCAGAATGATACAATTTCTTTAGAAGTAGAGAGGTGAGAATGAAAAGATGGGCTGAGTTGATAATTGGAAGGGCCTTGTATGCCAAGATAAAAAATTTACAGTGAAAATAGAAGCTATTCTGTTTAATCACTATAATCATCTTATGTCTTCATTAATAACATTCTGTCAGCACATGTCTAGCTTAAGTGTTTCCTTTGACCCAAAATCTAATTAAAGCCACTTATTAGATTAAGATAGTGGTTACATATCTGAAATAGCTGAGCAAAAAAGGCTGAGGATACTACAGAGTACAGAAAATTCCTTTACTTGTATCATTTTTCCCCTAAAATAATTTCTTTATTCACTGTAATAGCAATAACCAGAGTATTCAAATTTTTTTTAATTGAAGTAACGCAGGTTTGTAACTTTATATAGGCATCGGGTGTAGAAATCAACATTTGTATATACTATTTTATGTCTACCACCAAAAGTCTAGTTTCCACCCATCACCATACAACTGACTCCTTTTACCTGATTTACCCACCCAATTGTATGTATTATTTATGAGGAAATGTCAGTTTTATGAAGTGGGAAATAATCAACTAGAAAATATTTATAATTTTTAATATAATACTTTAAATTCTCCATATATTATTTTCCTTAGTTAACACAATGAATTCAGAGTTAAGTATAATCTGTGATTCTTGTGTTTCCATTATTTTAATGCATATTTTATAAGAAAATTCTTAAACGGCTAATTTTCATTTTTAAAATGAAAATTTTTGTCTTTGCCTTATTTGCAACCATATAAAAACAAAATTTTACTGTACTTTAAAAAATGACTTAGTTTTTTATTAATTTTACCTTTTACTTTTACACTTTATTCTAGGCTAAAAGTTCAAGGGAAAAAAGTTAAGCTGAAACTGTGGAAGTTTAAAAGACCTACCTTTCCAATTACTTTTGACCACCTAGCTAGCTATAACTGGTAAAGGCTCCCCTTGAAAATTACTCTGAACTAAGTCTACATTAACATCAGCCTGAGTATCTCCAGTAACTCCATTATCAGCCATCAGCATGAGGTTGCATTCTTCTTACACCGACCTTACCACACTCCAGATTGACATGCAGTTAGTTTCAAAGGAAACATTTTCCAGAAAAAAAGTGAACTCAGAATATTAATTTTTTAAAAGGAAAGTTACAGGTAGGAATGAAGGCAAGTTGGCAAGCAGGAAGAGAGAGAAGGAAGACACACTTTTATTTTTATTTAGTTGTACATCTTGATTGTTCTCCCTGGCCCAGGACATGAACCTGGGTCCTTGGTATGTATCCTACACTTTGGCTGGAGGTAGTTGATCAAGTCAATATTCTACCAAAATGCAATTAAAATTGTAATCTAAGTATCAATGAAAAAATACATTCCTGCATAATTAAAATATTAAGTAACATATAAAGGTAGCAGATTTACTCCTTGCATCTGGGATAATCTCAAAGCATTTTATATCATCTCACACTAATGAAGCAAGATGATTCTATTGAGATTTTTTTTCATTAGTGAAACATCTCCTATCTACCAGGATATATTTTTGATAGTGAACTGAAACTCCAGAGGAGGAAATGAGTAAATAAGAATCTGGTAGAATCACAAAAGTTGAATAATAAAAGTAGCAAGAGACCCTTTTGTATTTGGAGGGATACAAATACCTGGTTTTACACTTTCTGCAATGAGTATTCATCTAATGAAAACTGGGTAGGCAGAATTTATTGCAGTACTATAGCAGGCTTCTTTCAGATGCTGGAGTTCTTTTACAAATACTAATCAGTGTTCTCAGAGCCAAGCTTATTTGTCTACAGGCATCACAACTAGGAAAAAAAAAAGATATTGGAGTACATACTCTGTCAAGTGGAACAGCTCACATTTGTATCAACATTTCCAAAGTCTCAACTATTTGGGCATTTAAGAACACTACCCCTGTGATTCAGGACTGTGAAATGTATCTGCAAATAATTATCCCACAAGGAACAAAAAACAGGATTACTGAAAAAACATATTCAATATTCAGAAAAAGTACATGCTTTGACTAACAGTCCTTTCAGTTCTCTAGAGGTGAAATTATAGAGTGTGATATTCTTTGTGCTTTAACAAGCATGTGATATATTCCCTTTGCAAGAAGTTTCCCCAGAGCATTAATCACTATAAAACCTGAATCTTGATTCTCCAGAGACCAAGTCGACGTCAAGAACTCAAGATTTCTAAGCAGAACAGTTAACTCAAAAGCTGAGGCAAGCTGTAGGCTGAAAGGATAGAGAGGAAGAATGATTTAACCTTGTAATAATGGAACCTATAAGCAAAACTCAAATTTTTCTAAAGAAACGGAACCGTACAGGACAGTTAAAATTCAAATGAGGACTCAAAGCAGGCAAAAATGATCGAGTTACAAGTTTCATGTTCATAAAATAGTCCAATTTCATGTTAGAATTACAAACCTAAAAACAGCTATTTCTTTCTAGCTTAGTAAACATTATTTAATAAGTGATATTAAATGCACACGCATACATGCACACATACTTGTTCAAAAAAACTTCATTAACCAGAGATGGTGATTTCCAGAGAGTTGCTTTGTGTTAAAAAGCAGTGAAAAATGCTGGAAACAGGATTAGGAAATAACAGTGTGAAGGTAAAAAAATACTCAAAGCCGACTTTCAAAAAATATTCTTCCTCTATTTAGTTCTTTTGTTAAAATATCAAAGATTTAATGTGAAATGACGTGCTTTGGGTTGATCATGGTTTGGGGAATCTTATATATCTTGGGTACAAGTTACTGCCTTACTGTCACACAGCGGGAGAGTTGAAGGTGAAGTCACAGAAAAGGTCACTTCACTCCCTTCTGAGCTGCAACAGTATCCTCCTCAAATGCTAAACAGTTAGCAATGCTTTCTGGACAGGAAGAAGCAACAGACAAATCATGGGGGCAGGGGAGACACTCAGGGGTCACACTGTAAATTATGAGCAGCAAAGACAGCACCCCTAATGTGTTACAGAATTAAGAGAGTCTATGAAAGGTGAAGCTTGCTCATTTCTAAATATTATAAAATGTTAAAATTTAATTTTAAGTGAGAGAGTTAACAGCAATTAAAATTTAGCTATAATATGTATGCCTAACTTGTATTATTAGTTCTTTAGGATAAGAGAAAATTTTTCCTTCTGTTTTTAAGATCAGATCTAGAATTCTGGTCTTAGGGGTTAACCTAATATTTATGGCAAGTCATATATTCTTCAACTAACACCAAAAGGATACTATTGACTCTTTGCTTTCTTTACCTCTCTGTAAGATGTGTTTTACCAAAATTACTACCCTCTGAGAAGAGTGACATGTAGACCTGACTCATACCTCTTTTTTAAAAAAATCAAGAACATCACTATTTGACTAAGTCTGCCAAATGAAGAACTGTCCTAATTTTCATGCTGTTATATTTTTACTCTACATGTAGTTTAATTAAGTAATGATCTTTGAGGGGTAAGTAATTTTTTTTCCCTTTTTGTTTTTCCACTTTCCATTTTCAGAAATGAGTACATGCTAGCTTTATGGGAGGGATGATAAAAAATATATAAATTATATAAACCCATTTAGAACTATATTTTATACTTACATTCAATATTAAAATTATTTAATGCATTTTAGTGAACACTATATGCAAGATATTGTGGTGAAAGGCAAGTAAAGGGATTATTTATAAGACTTCTAGTTCAATGGAATTTAAAACCAAGTGGTAATGACTGTGGTTGGGAAAGGAGGTTCGAAGAGGTTTGATGACTGATTATAATTAAATATGCAACAATAAACAAAAAATCAGATCAGATTACATCTAGCTGAAGGAATCAAAAAGTGTTCTTAGAGAATTAGAATTGTCTGATAGGAGTCTTGAAGGAAGGATGAAAACATGAGTTCTCAGTGGGGCAGAGTTGGGAGAGCAGCAGCATTTGGGGCAGGGGGAGAGAGGAAGAGAGGGAGAGAGGGAGAGAGAAGGAGGGAGAGGGAAGGAGGGAGGGGGAGAGAGAGAGAGAGAGAAAGAGATCCATTTATTAGGCTAACAATCTTTCAGTCTTTCACATGGCTTCTACTGGTCTTTCAATTTCCTGATGGTGGACTTGGCTATGTATGATGGTAGAAGTGGTGTTGCAGGTCCAGGTTCCACCAGTTACTGCTTTCATGCAGGAACCACAGTGCGAGACTCCAGAACTTCTCTCTTCATCTTGATTTTGCCAGAAAGAACAAATGTACTTGGCATGCTGGCTGATTTCAATTTTCTTCACCATTTTTCTGAGAGAGGCACTATAACTGGTTCCCTATTTACCGACGATCCGAACCTTCTTGGTAAGTTTAACCATGTCATAGCAAATTAGGCCTGAGCCCAGAGAGCCCTACAATTTTGACTAATATGGATCAAGTACAAGATAGATTAGAAGAGCAAAGAAACCTAACCTCCAGGTAAATACATATTACACGCCTGCTAGGAAACTCTGAGAATCAGTATTCAGTTCAGAAAATGCACGGCAAGGAGGTGAAAGATTTAGGAAGTCCCAGGAAGGAAAGGTGGTCTGAGGCAACCAAGTCTCGGTGGCCAATGATTAAGTTAACAAAGCTTGGAGGACTTCATTTGCTTTAATTAAGAGGCTTTACTCAACTATTAGCCTAGGAATAGTTATGCAGTATTTAAACTCAGCAAAGACCACCTTAGTAAAAGAAAAATTTTAATAATTTCTAACTTGAAAGGCAGTGTGGTGCACTAAAAGTAAGAACAGGCTTTGGAGTCAGATCCGGGTTCAAATTCCATCTCTAGGACTAAGATGAAATGTACTAAGGTTGTCCTTGTGTAACTCACACCTAACATGCAATAAATGAGTTATTCTCTCTTTCAAAGAAAGACGAAATAGCGGCATACAGACCAATCTAGACGATAGCAATCAGACAAGTCTTTGATCAAGTGTTTGTATCCTGAAAACTCTTACAGAGGTTGATCTGTAGTCAAAACCAAAAGACAATTCCTACTCAATGATGATGAATAAAATGATGGGTGGCTCATTCAGCTTTTCCAGTCACACATACACCAGCATTAATCATTCCATTAAACATTTAATAGTAACACTTTCAAGCACAAAAACAAACATCTTTATCTCCAAAAAATACACAAGCAAAAAAGGTTCACCTGTACTTTGAAGAAATAAAGGTCTTCCCCCTCACCCCTATTAAGTGACTGATTTATCAAAAATCACTTGTGCCTGCTGCCAGCTATCAGGCCTCAGACTCAGTCTCATTTTAAACGAAGATTCTTATTAAAAACTAGTAATACATATTTAGGTCTAACTTATTTCTTCAGTCACTACAACAATGATAGCACCTCTATTGTGACCTCCCTATTTCTTTTCTCCCTCTATATTGTGAGCCCCTTGAGGATAGAATCTCTCACACTGCTCTTTTTTGAAGTGATTTTTAAGGAATGATCTCTTATCATCCCTAGGTGCTGGCCTGGTTCCTGTGTTGTGAAGATTACCTGAAGAACACAAGCCCCAACTCCTGAGTCGCTATGCGCAGAACTGGACCATCTAGTAAATTATAAAAACAAGTGCACAGATGATTCTAATAAGACTCACTTCTAGAGCACTCACGACTCTATAAAGGTCGGCTGGACACAAGCCAGATGATTCAGCCTCTGAAACGCTTCTTACACCAAGCAATCTCATTTTCCATTCCCAAACATGATTTTTCTCCTGCATTTCCTAACTCAATTAGTGGCAACTCAATACACCCATATTTTCAGACTTAAGCTAGAAACCTAAAGGAATCTTCCACATGCAAAACCTCAAAATCAACTTCATTTCCTCCAGCCTCTTTGCCCAATTATCACTAAGTTCTGTTGATTCTGTCTGTAATGTCAGAAGCCCATCTACATCCCATCCCAATACTCTCTAGTTAAAGCCCTTTCTAACAGACTATTTCAGTAGTTTCCTAACTGGTCTTATGCCACCTTTACGACCTTTATGACCTTTTGTATCAATTTTTTGTTTTACAAGATTGCTATGCCCATGTTACTCTTCAAATACTTTCTAAGTATACACTTATTTACTTGTATATGTAAAAAATTCTCTAGAAGGATATGTGAAAAACTGATAACACTGGTTGCCTCTTGGGAGAGGAACTTTTGCAGCTAGGAGACAAGAGCGAAATGGAAACTTCTGAATTCTTTACCTCTGAAAGTGCTGCCTATTCAAAAAACCCAACACAAAAGTAAAATCATCTATAAATTCCTACTAAAAAGAAAAAAAACAAAAAATCACTACCCAACTCGCAAATATGGCAACTGTGACCTTCAACAATTTGATCACAACCTACTTCCCTGACATCAATTCTCAACCGTCCTCCCATCACCACCCTACCAGCCCAAACTACTCCAGTCACAAACAGCTAGTGTGGGAAATCTTTGTTCTGTGCCTTAGTTGATCCCTCAATCTACAGCGCCTTACCGTAATTCTTCTCACTTCCCTAAATTTACAAAAAACTCATCTCTCAAGGCCTAATGCCATGCTCCCACAACACCTAATATTATGCCTCTATTCTGTTCTTGTATACATGTATGCCTTCCCCATCAAAGCATGAAACTTCAGGACTAAAATCTGTTCTGTTCTTGGTCTTCTCCACAGCACCTGTCAGGGACTGACAGGAAACAAGTAAGCAATGAATTCAGATGACTGCACTGAAAAGTTAGGATACCAACACGCTGGTATACAGACTTTAATACAAGAACTTCAAAAAGAGAATGAACCCATTATGCATTCCAGAACGGTATAAGGTTCTGTGCCCTGGGTAGGAGCTAGCTACAAGATGCTCCTCTTACAGTTACAAGAAATCTTGATGGAAAATCCTTGAAAAGGAATCTGAAAATAATACCATTCTCAGTTTTATCTGCCAATTAGCTACAGCTAATAGAACGATGGTCAAATTACTTCTCAAAGCTTTAGTTTTCTCATCTGTGAAATAAAGAGCGGAAGGACAGATCTTTTTGAGTCTCCTTTTTCTAAGATCAAACATTTTGGGACTCTCAATCATACTGTAAGAATAAGGAGCATGTTTTAGAAACTGTTTACAAAGTAGAGATTAATAGCTAAACTTACATTTGATGTTTCACATACAATATTACATTTACTGTAAAAATTAGTTTTAAAGGAGAGGCTCCAATTCAGGCATCCCAATTTATTCTATCCCTTTATAATAGCATCACATGTGTATTTTCAGAGATGTTTCAAAACTGATTCAAAGAATACAAACACGATCCTTGTCTTTTTACATTAATCACATAAAGTGTGGAAAGTTTTTCTCTTTTAAGCTTCTAACAAAAATTAAAGCCAAACATTTTTCAATTTGAAATTTTGATAAAATAAAAGATAGTTATAGATCAGTAGTCACTGACTTCACTAAATTCAAATCTATAAATGTGTATGTACGGAATGTATTAACAAAGCATGCTGACCTTGTTATGCAAAGACCATTGATTGATAAGTGATACATAAATAAGAAAAATAACATCAAAGCTGACATTCAAGAACTAAGAGAAAAGGATTTTTAAAAAGATACAAGACATCTTGTTTAGACTTTCTCATTTCATAGAAACACTGACTATATTACCAATTAGTGATCAATCTAGACGTCATTAAGTTTTCTAGATCTCATGAAAATAGCTTGAATCTACTTTCTTATCCAAAACTGTTACCCAAACATGGATGTGAAAATAGAAGCACTTTTTATTTGCTTTGTTCAGCAGAGCTAACCTTTTCATCTACTTCAAATGATTGCACAGACTATTTCTGAAAGTTAAAGGACTTGCTAGGTGGTATCCTTGAAAAATAAAAATGTACAGCCATAATAGATAGCACAAGAAGAATTCTTCTTCTCTTCAAAACAGCCTATTAATGAGCGAAAGAAAAATCAGTGCAAAAATGTTGAAACTCGCCAGAGTTAAAACAGTACTGGATCCTTCAACAGAAAGCACTCTTTGTAGTAAGTCACTTTTGTAGTCTCTGGCAAAGTTGTTGCAGTCATTTTGTTGTCCTTGGGATTCATACCAACAGTTCAATCAATTCTGGAACTGTTCATCAGCTACAAACATATTCACCTCAAAAACAACTGTGTAAGTACCTACTAAATTTATATATTGTTAAATGTGACAGACTCAAGATTGACAATAAATTTATAGACGAAAGCGATTTCATAGCAATTGGAAAAGTATAAAGTAGTATTACCTTCTGAAGAGACCTATGCTAATATTTGTATCAGAGACCTTGCAAAATGTTCATGGCCTTTGACTAAGGAACTCCTCTTCAAGAATATTCTAAGGAAATATTTAGATGTAGGGATATATAAAACTGGAAACAATCTAGGCAATATATGGCTATATAACTTACAGACTACACATGCAGTCAAAATAATACAATTATGCCTGTCAGTTAGGAACCATGCTCAATTTAAATTATCCAAAATACACATAATACAATTTTATTCAATAATGTATATGCATATGACTGTATACACATAAATGCTGGAGGAAACCACACTGAATAGTGGAGTTACAGGTATTTTTGTACTGTGCTATTCTGTACATGTTCCTTTTGTTTATTTAAAGGGGAAGGAAGTAGGCAAGAATGAAGTCAAGTAAGCAGGCAGGCAGAGAGGGAAGGAAGAGCATTTTTATTTACAATATTTAGTTAGTTGTTCATTTTGGTTGTCTACTACCCCCACCCCTGGCCCCAGGTCTCTAACCTGGTTCCCTGGACTTTGTCACCACATAGTTAACAACTGAACCACCTGGATGCACCTAAACTTTTGATTTTTACAAGCACAAAACAAAACCGTTACAAGGAGACTTAGATTCATGTCCTAGCTATGATACTAGCTATCCTGACTTTTACTGAGGAGTCAACATTATAGATGAGGAAAATGATGCAGATTAAGAGATAAGAGCAGCTATTTCATAGTTATAAAAAATAAATAAGATGAAATACAAAAACATATAAAACGAACTATGTAAAGCACTGGTAAGGTGGTATCATGTTTTGTGTTAGACACTGAAAAAAATCAGAGAGAATACTTTTACTCTTTAATCCTGGTTGGAATCTTATTCAAAAGCATATAGTGTCTCTTCACTAAAATTTTAAACTAAATGGAAAGAGCTGTCTGTGCCAATTGCCAATTCAAGTTTAAATAAGTAAAGTATGTGCTAACAGCCTCAGTGGATCAGCTTTTGCAACAGATCTTTGATTTGCAATGTACCTAAGAATTATTTAATAGGAAACAAATGATTTTAGATCTCAGGGATGCAGAAAATTAATCAGCTTCTAAAAGTATTTGATAACTCCCAAACAAAATAGATCAATACATTTTATTACTAAAGACAAAAATTGGGAACTAGGGCACCATTTCTTAAAATGAGACCAAAAGTAAACACTAATTTTGAAAAGTAAATTCACACGATACAATGATTTTCAACTGATTAGAACTTATGGTTTGAGAAAATGAAATTTAGAAATGAAATTCTGTTAACTTACTTTTCTAAGGTATTTTCCTGAAAATAAGGAACCTAAAGTCCCAGTTAAAGACATGGGGATCTACATAAAATGAATTTGACATTTAGCTTGAACTTGACATAAGAGTTTATTCCAAGAACATGATTGTAGGTCAAATCCCTGACCTGGAGTGGAGCTTCTTGAGTCATACACTAGTACAAACTCCATTTAGATACTGTTGCAACCATTCAAGTTACCTATTGTCCAGTTTTATAAAGCAATGCTAAAGTTCAGAAAACAATCTCTTCTCATCCAGGTTATCCCACCCTCTCTAAAAATTCCACCAGATAACATCTATATCCTTACATTCTGCTACAATTTGACCTTTCTAAAAAAAATTTTTTTAAAAAAAGGATTTTCATTCTAAAAAGTATAAACATTTAAAATTCAATTAATTTATCTACAAAAACCAATTCACTCAGACTTTTTAAAGAATTTAAAAAGAGAGAAGCTGAAAAAGTCAGGAAAATTTAAAGCTAAGCTCAAGAATTTCTGATTAAAGACTTGTGAACAAAGGGAAAGTAACTATGAAAATCTAACAAATGAGGAAATGACTTTTAAAATGTCCCTTATAATAAGAATCTCATAAAAAGTACGACATATCTATATAGTAAAATGAGAAAACAGGGAGCAGTAGTTTAGAAAACAAACAGCAAATTTCCTCTATCTACTCACATTATAATCTTACTACAGAGTGACAGAACACAGAAAAGCCAAATAACAAATAGATGGTGGCTTCCTAAACTCTGCAGTTTCTAAGTTTTAGAAGACTTATGAAACAAACTCTAAGTCTCAAACTTTTTTTTTTTTTCCAAAGGGGCAGGCAGGAATGAAGGCAAGTAAGCAGACAAGCAGGAAAAGAGAGAAACAGCATTTTATCTTATTTCTATTTTAGTTGTTCACATTGGTTGCTCTCCCCCTACCTCCAACAAGGGACTTGAACCCAGGGGTATGTAGCCTTCGTACCTCAGAGGTGACTGACCTAACTGCTGCTACACCAGGGCACACCTCAAACTTTTTACATTCCACAATCTTCTCATGAAAGCATAGACTGATATGAAATCAGGCATATTTAAAGTACTTACATTATTTGATTGTGGTCATTTAAAAAATATTCTCCTTTATATAAAATAATTATATTAGAATTATATAAAAATAAACATATAAAAGAATTAATTTGTCAAAAAGTTAGAGAGCTACAAAATAACCCAACAATTCCATTTTTATGTAATACCCAAGAAGAATGGAAAACACATGTTCAACTAAAAGCTTGTATGTGATTATCACAGCTACACTATGCACAATAAGCAAAAAGTGGCAACAACAGGTGAGTGGACAAACAAAATGTGAAGAATCCTTATAGTGGAATATTATTCTGTCACAAAATAAGGTACTGATAGATACCACAATGTGGATTAACTTTGAAAACATGCTGACTGAAAAAAGTCAGACACGAAAGGTCACATATTATATAATTCCATTTATATAAAATGTCCAAAATAGACAAATCTATAGAGAATCTTTCTGCTGCTAGGGGATTAGGAAGAGGATAATGAAGATAATTTACATGGCATAGAGTATTTCATTTGGGGTGATGAAAATGTTTTGGAACTAGTCAGTATTGGTTGTTAATGTACTAAATACCACTGAATTTTTCACTTTAAAAGGTGAATTTTATGTCAGATGTATGATCTCTCGGTCTTTAATAATTCAATCGAGATCATGTCTGCTGTCAACCGGTAGATCAGGCTGAATCTTGACTTTTAAAAAAGTATGACTATATAATAATGACACAGCTTAAAATCTACCTAGCTGAGGGTACTTCAGGAGAACTTCTTGAAAGGATGACATTAAGGCACATGGCACATGCTCTCCTAAGGTGGCTACTTTGTTAAAACAACAATTCATTTTCAGATATAGAGGTTCTACTAAATATATTAAAATTATGAATCTGAAAACATCAAATTCTACCTAATCTAGATTGTTATAGTTTCTGTAATCCTTATGTTTTAAGGCAACTACTTTTAAGACTGGCATTACCTGAAAAACCAATCCAAAATCCTGGCCACAAACAATATCAGATTCGAAGGCTAAAATATGAAATCGTTTTCATTTCACTTTTATGTTTCAAGTTGTCAAAATCAAATAAACAGTTTTATATGAATTACTTTACAACTCAATATTCAGAGGTCATTACAGACCATGCTGCCAGTTTTTAAAGAAGTGGTTTCGTAAACCGTGGTTTAGTATGCAGAGGAGTTTTTGTTGCATTTTAATTATGAGTCACTGAGTGAATAAAGAAGTTGTAAACACATACACACACCCTTAAGCAGGAAAAGAACTAGAAGGACAAACAGTAACATAAGACAGACAGGTTATAAATCTACCTATCTTGTCAAAAAAAACCAGTAGTGTAACGGAAAGAGACTGGAATGGGCAATCTAGGTACTAGTCCAGGTTTTGTCACTAACTAGCAGAGTTAATGGAAGTCATTTGACCTTCTGTAGGCCTCATTTTCTCATCAGTAAAATGAAAGAATGGACTCCAAGATTTCAAAGCCCTACAGCTCCTAACAGTCTTTGATTCTATTGTTAAGTAGCTTAGGGCTGTGGGAGGCCCAGCAATTACACACTAGGCAGTTCTCAGATTTTTGTGTACCTAGGCATCCATATCATAATGCGTAATAAGAGAAACCCAGGATTAACCACAGTGAAGAAGGAAAAAGAAAAACCACACAGCTCCTGCTGGTACTGGTTTACTTCTGTTGGACCTTATAAAGAAAAAGTACCTTTGCCAATTTTCCAGGGGATAGGAGTGGTTCCTACATCTCACCACACCCACCATAGTTGGTTTTTCCTTAAAGAAATCCAGTGGGGCTCTAGAAAAATGTTATAAAGCACCAAGTACTCTTTAGTCACTGCATGACTAATAGGACAGAGCACTTCCAAATTTAAAAAAAAAAAAAAAAGAAGTTTTCTTTCTCATACAAAAAATAAACAGCTTTCATTCCAAACAGTTGAGTCCTAGATGATGACAATGAGTTGAATTGATATTTAGTAATAAACAGTGTCAACCCAAATGAGAACTAGAAGGTTCAAAAAGTGAGGTATAATATAACATTAGTCAACATAGTCAAATAAAGGCAGGTAGGCAAGCAGGCAGGAGGAGAGAAGCAGCAGCATTTTTATTTATCATTTTTATTTCAGCTGTACATATTGGTTGTTGCCCGTGGCCCCAAGACGCAGGCCCTGGAACGTGAACCCTGGTCCCTGGGATGTATGTAGACTGTGCTTGGCAAGAGGCAGTGAGCCCCTCGAATTGTCTTTTAATGCAATCCTGCTTACAATTCCAAATTCCACAGCAGAAAAATAGTAGTAAAGACTGAGTCTCATCAGCTCTTCACAGCAAGACCTGCTTGTGATAGGAGTATAGCAATAAAATAGAAATCACCATCATATGGAATGGTTTGTAGTAGCCAAGGATAAAAATCAGGCCAACTATGAAGTTGTTTCAGGTGGGTACCAAGATTGCTTTCTGGAAGAACTCTTCCAGAAAGGGAATCCTTGAGTACCTGTCCTATACCTTCTTTTTCCATTTGTACACCCACACAACACCCACACTCTTAAAATGGTTCCTTATCAAGAAGACACTCCAAGTCATATAAGCAACCATCTGTCTGATTGTGTGTGGTAATATTCTTCTTAGAAGGGGTACAGAGCTGCAGTTCTTAATCTGGCATTTCTGCATGTACCTCTAGTAGAACATGAATGGACTTCAGGGGATCAACGAAGTCCTGAGAGTCTGCAAAACTCTATCTCTATTTACATTTTTCTGGGGAGAAAGCCCTTGGGCAGTCAAAAGTTCGCAGAGGCTGTGAGCCAAGGAAAGTTAAGAACCACTAGTTTATTGCCAGATATAAAACAGAAGAAATCTACTAAAGGTGCTCGTGTGAGTAAGTCTGGACATGATGCCTGCTATTTGAGGTACAAAATAAGTCTTTTCCAAACAAAAAGAAAATGTGATCTGATGGGCAGAAGTCGGTTAGTCCACTCCCTTCATCCTCTAGATGCAGAAAATCTGAGGCCCTTGCCCAAAACCACTGATCAGAGCTAGCAAGTGACAAGGTTTAGTATCACAATAGGCTGAGTTCTGCCAGATAGTATGCTTACACGTTTTTCAGAATACATTTGAATTTCCCACATCCTTATAGACACTCCACTCTATTAAAAAGGTAGCCTTCAAAAAAGTTTATATTATGCTTCGGCATAGGGATTTGATACTTTAAAATAAATAACCCTCCAATGGCACGCCCTGGTGGTTTAATGGTTAAGTCCACTGGCTGCAGCCCAGGTACACCAAGGACCTGAGTTTTGGGGGGAGTGGGAGGGGAGGGGTGTAGAGAAGGGAAAATCACCAAGATGAACAACTAGATAAAATGATTTTTTTCTCCTCTCTCTTCCTGCCGGCCTTTATTGCTGCCTGCCCCCTTCCTTTAAAAAAACAAACAAACCCAAAAAACAAACCTCAAATCATCAAATCACAAATATCTCACCCGAAAATCAGCATTTTTGTAAATGTATAAGGGAAACCCTTAGTGGTTTATTATCCCCTATCCTGTTGCACTACCATAGCAACTTTAAAAAAGCGCAAGTCACCAGCTCACTGAGTGATATGCCTCTAAATGTAATGAAAAAAGAGCCAATGATAGATATTTTAAAAAGATGAGTCAGGGTCAAGATGACTTCAGAGTGGGTTTGTATGATTTCATTCTACAAACTCCTAAACCTTCTAAGGAATATGTGTCTGAAAGTTAACATCAATAGAGTTGCCTAAACACTAAAATTTATTTGTTTGTTTTTTAATAAATCCAGGCAATAGGGTCACTCACAAATTAAGAACCTTTCCAGTTCCATATTCACAAATAGTACATTTACTAGAAGCAAAAATAACTGACAAGCTATTCTGTGATCAAATTAAAAAAATAACTGTCATAAAGTTAGATTGACTTATTTTTATGCCAGACTTTGCCTCTGCATATGAAATTCAAAGTAATCAAGTCAATCCATCTGAGAAGTGAAACCAAAGTGACATTTGAACCTGTTCAATGACAGCACGTCCTTCAAGTTCAAAAAAGTGCTTTATTTATGAAAGAACAACAAAAAAAGCTTTCATGGCATATATACAAATGGAAAATTAGGGTAAAGTTTCTGACTGATTGTGAATATTTAGCCCTTTCTGCACTCGGCAAAAGTGTAACTGGAACAGACCTTAGGAAGGACCTGTAGCCGGAAAATGCTTTAAGGAATTCTCAAGCCTTTCTGGGTTGCTCTCTAGAGGCAGGTTAGACCACTCTATTTTGGGTCAAGGAGACTCTTCCACCGCAAGTGACCTCAACAGCGTGAGATTGGTTTGGGAGAATGCACAGCGAATAAAAGAAAAACACCGGGCCAGGGGCTCCCTTATGCGAAGCTTTGAAAAAGAGTTCTGGTCACGACCGAGGCGGCCAAAGAACACGGCTGAGCAATCCAGGACTCTGCCGTCTGGCTGCTCGGGATCCCGCAGCCCGTAGCTGGGCTGTGGCGTCAAGAGCAAGCGAAGTAGCAGGAAAGCCCCGGCACGCAGAGAGGTGGGAGGGAACAAGAACGAGGTTGAGTCTGCAGGTGTCGCCGGGGGAAGGGACGAATTCCTCCAGGGCTGGCACAACCAAGTGATTAAGAGCATGGCTCTGGACAGACTGGTCACATTATCAGGCTGTGTGACCTTGAGCACGTGGCTCGACCGCTCTACGCCTCAGTTTCCTCACCCCTAAAACGGGGGGCTTGGTTCAAGCGGAAAACGCACCTCCGAGAGCTTGGCACCGCGCCTGGCATATAGTAAGCGCTCTACAAGCGCTCTCGGGCTCCTCTCACCGTCCCGAGAAACGGGGGAAGCCAGGAGCAAGGAATCCCCAGGAGGCGGACCCGGGGCTGGGGCAAGGAGACCTGGCCGAGGACTCACCGAGCACGTCGGCCGAGCGGTGCCGGGCCACGAAGCACGCGTCGTCCCCGTAGCACGCGCCCTTCTTGAGGAGGCCCTTACGGAAGTCCTTGCCGAAGCCGCAGCCGGCCGTTACCAATCCGTAGTCGCCGCCGCTGCCACCGCCGGCCCTGGGGTCGGTCTGCGAAAGGCCGCCGAGCACGGCGCGGGCCACCAGCCGCCCGTACGAGAGGACCGAGAACATTGCCGCCGCCGCCCCCCCGAGGAGGCGGGGGGCCTGGGGAGGAGGAGGACGCGGAGGCCCGGAGCCGGCTCTCTCTTCAGCCGCAGTCGCGCCGCCGCCGGGACGCTCCTCAGGGCGGCGCGCAGTCGCCGCCGCCGCCCCTGCCCGACGCGCGGAGCCTCGCACACGCTCCACTGCGCGCACCGGAGCCAGAGCGAGGTCAGAGCTTGCGGCTCCTCCGCTTCTGCCCAACTGGGTTCCCGACTGCAACCACCGCCGCCGCCGCCGCCATCTTCCGCTCCACTAGCGTGTTCCGGGCCGCGCCGGCAGCACCGCCCCCTTCAAGACCACGCCTCTGTCCCCGCCCACGGGCCTCAGCTAAGGTCCACGCTCCGCCCTCTTAGGATAGCAGCCCGTCAGTCACCGAGGTTGCGCTTGCGCAGAGGGTGTGGAAGCAATGTCTCCTGGGAGTTGTAGTCCCTGAGTCCTAGTCGCATTTTACTTGACCGCCTCGCATCCTGGGACCTAGGGGGATTTCCCAGGCCTAGGTTTAGTTATTGAGAATTACAGGTGGACAGTTTTAAGAGTTTTCTCTTCTGCTTTGACCGTATCTTCTAAAGGCTATTGTTTTAAATAACACTACCATCCCTTTAGAGAAAAATCTGGAAGAACCCAAGGTCGAGTTATATGTTACTATTCTGCAGTATGTGTATTAAGAAACTGAAGCCTCCGGAATTTACATACTGGAAGAGTTTTAAGGGAGGTATTCTGTCGGGAAGAAGAGTCGTTTTGCATATTTAGGAAAATTCGAGAAAATATATGTCCCTTGTAGACTGGGGCTTGGGGCTGGGAGAGACATAGGCAAGACCATGGTAGTCATGTTATGTACAGGTGTTTAAGGCTTTGCAAATGGTTCTGTCAAACCGGGAGTAAAAGATTCCAGGTCCCAAATTTCACTGGCCTAAATCTTAATTTTCTTGAGGGCCCACCTAGCTAAGTAGGTCTTCTGACCTTTGACTTGGGTGCCAGCAGAAGTTATGGAGATCCAAAGATTTACATAGCCCCTTTCTCTGCCACTTCTTCTCATCAAAGGGATAGCCTTTGGCAAAAAAGATAAGGCAACTTTTTTTTTTTTTTTAAATTCTCAGCTCATCCCTAACAAAGCAAGCAGGTAGCCTCCCAGATTTTAACACTCATTTTAAGTCACCTTCTTCTGAAAAGGTTGACTAGTAACTAAATCTAATTGCAAGTTTGCAATCTAATGAGAAGTTTAGCTCAGCAAATATGTGTAATATGTTTATGAAAATATTTAAACATTCAGGTTCATACCATGTCTAGTGAAGTACATCATCTATCTGCTGCATACCTCTTTAATTCCGTTTGGTGGCATGACCCTTCAACTCACTGGGCTCTAGCCATGCATCACACAGCTGCTTCAGGGCCTTTGATCTTATTCTTCCACCTACCTCACACCCCATAGAATATAATTCCATTATTTGAGGGTCCTGTGTCTAGACTGTAATTTCATTATCTAAGCGTCCTCTCTTTGTGTTGCTGTATATCCATAACATATGGACACACAGTAAATACCTTAATAAATGATTGAAAGAATGAATATTTCACTAGATCCTAACCTCTCCTAGGGCAGGGATCATTTGCTGTTGCATTATCAAAATTTAGTGTAATGCTTAGAACAAAGTAGGAGAGTTCACAAACATTTGAATAAAAGTAGGAATCCTTGAATAAAAAACCATAAATAATGTTTTAAAATAGTGTTTTCTGTGCTAAAGGAATGATTGAATGAATGGGATTTGCAAATAAAAAAAATTGAGATTTAAGGCAAGTGATCCAATTTGGAATAATTTTTAGTTTTACTGAAACATAAATATGTATCATCCAGGAACATTGGTCTTTTTCCAGTTCACTCTTGACAGTTACTCTGAGGATTCCCATCTCATTAGTCAAATGATTCTTTTTTAATACTTTTCTTAATACATCAAAAACCCTGCCAACCATCCACTCAAGCACATTATTCTGTTATCCTAATTACTGTTGTGTATAAACTTTTGTGGTTTGCAGTTACCAGATACGCTGTATGTTTCTGTCCTCAGGGTTTGCATCAAAATTGTACCGAATAAATCACTTCAGAATGAGTACCATTTTGTCAAATGAGACAAAAAAAAAAGTTAATATGCTGGATAAAAGATAAACCCAACAGTGCAGTAGCACCTTGCTATTTTTTTATGGCCCACAATAAATGGAGGTGGCTGGGGCGTGGCAGTTGGAGGGGTGGGGGGGAGGAGCCCCATGAATCCTCTGCTTGGCATTTATGTCTATGCCAGTTGTGCTAAAGGTCTTTCTTCCAAGCACACACGCCACTACCAAATCCCAGCTGCCTGTCCGGTGTTTCCACCCCAAGGACAAACTTTTTAAAAGAACATGCCAACCCTATTCTTTGCCTTGTCAAGCTCCTTCATACTGCTCCTTCTTTTCATTTGGGGGGCATGTATTACCTAATTTCCATGTCACCCACAAGAACCGGTTGGATGGGGTGAGCAGGAACATAAGATGTGACTCTGAAGTTGATAACCTCTATTTTGATGGAGCTGCTGTTTTCACAGTTAAATGATACGGGTGCCTTGAATTTCCTGCAAATGTTTCCCGCAAGCAAATGAGTCTACTGAACTACAGTGTGAACAGAATCCTTTCTCAAAGCTCCTTTGCACTTTTTGGAAAGGAGAGGAGTCAGAGCCTCAGGTTCCCTTGAATCATTTATTCCGGAGTCAGCTCTGAAAAGTTTCACCACCATGGGGAAGCCGGGAGAGGGTACTTTGAAAAAACCACTTCCCCTCACCTCCCCTAGGAGCGCAATTCACTTTTGACATTTTGCTAGACTTTAAAAGTCCTGAGAGTTCTCTTCCTTAACAGAGTTACATTCCTAGCACTTCAAGGATTCCTGAGCGGTCAGCTGTCACCCTCAGAGGCGAACAAGTGGTGAAAATACCATCTGTGCTCCCAGGGCACCTCTGATGACATTAGGAAAGAGCTTTCCACTGGAGTCACCCCCAGTACTTAAAAAAGAAAGAAAGAAAGAAAGAAAGAAAGAAGTCATGAATTCCCTAGTGAGATTTGCTGCTAGCCTGGTACACTGATCTCTTCTGATTTCTTTTTACTAACCTGGTCAAAAGGAGCACAAATGGCAAGATTTCTCAACCTTGGCACTTGTGACATTTTGGCTCATAAAATTCTTTGCTGTGAGAAGCTCTGCATTGGAGGGGTCTAGCAGCATCCCATCCTTTACCCACTAGATGCCAGTATCACACTTCATTCTCTAGTTGGGACAACCAAAAATATCTGCAGAGGTTGCCAAATGCTCTCTTGGGGACAAAATCATTCCCAGTTTAGAACCACTGGGTTATACCATGGCTGTGTAAGTGAACAAATTCTGTGAGCACATGTTATGTTTGAGGCACGAGGCCAACAATAAACGTGATGAGTTCATGGCAGTCCCAGTGAAGTAGGAGGATTAAAATTTAGTAAACAGGTGAAGAAAATAAGCACACTTGGTTGAAATAAAGGAAGAGTATGGGAAGGAGACATGGAGCCCTTGGGTGAGAAAACACTCCGGACATTTCATAAAGAGGGGACATTTGGGAGAAGCCTGAATGAACTGAGGCCTGAAAGTTCTGGGGAGGGCATATAACCATTCCAAGAGGAAGACATGGAACGCAGCACACAGAATGTGCCTGGAGGAGAACAAGAGGTCAGTGCAATTGAACCTGAGGGTTTGACTGAGGAATAATGAAGAGTGGGGACAGGACAATCATTTAGAACTTATTCAGTCATAAAGAGGCATGAAGTTCAGATTCATGCCTCAATGTAGATGAGCCTTGAAAACATAATGATAAACTACAGAAACCAGTCCCTAAAGACCACAAATATTATGCTCTTTATGTGAAATGTCCAGAGTAGATAGAACCAGGGAGACAGAAAGCAAATGAGTGGTTGCCGAGGCTATGGAGGAGAAATGGGAAGTATCTGCTGATGGATGTGCGTTTTCTTTTTGGGTTGATGGAAATGTTATGGAGTGGTGATGGCTATACAGCCCTATCAATATACTAAAAACATTGAGCTATATTTTTTATACATATATATATATATATATATTTACTTTTAAGGAAACGTGCAAGTAGGAATGAAGGCAAGTAGGCAGGCAGGCAGGCAGAAAGAGAGAAGCGGTAGAAGCATCTTTATTTTTTATTCAGTTGTTCACACTGGTTGCCTCCCCGCTACCCACTGTCGGGACTTGAACTCAGGGCTTGTTTCTTCTGAGAAGACTGACCTAACTGCTGCTCCACCAGGTTTGAAACTATACATTTTAAAACAATGGATGTTATGATATATAAATCACACCTCAATTATAAAATAGTTTAAGCCCTATTGCAGAGGGTCTTTTATACTAAGCTGAAGAGAACTTAATGCTGGAGACACTAAGGGATCACCAAATGCTTTTAATATGCCAGTAATAATAATGAAATAAAAATATAGCTATAATAAAAGGATAATAGCGACAATTAGAGAATAAAAACAGAAAAAAAAAAACCAGTAGCTAACCATATGCTTTACCTGCATCGTCTGCTCTCACACACATGTAAATACACAACTACACGACAGTCCCATCTGTTTTGTTCTTTATAACATAGGACTTGTTTTGCCCGCCTCCCTAACACATAAGTTCCATGGGAGAGGGGGAGTTTGTCTATTTTATTCACTGCTTTATCACAAATGTCCAGAACAGTGCCTGGCATATGACAGGTGTTAGATAAATGCTTAACAAGTGAACACTGTTGATTAAACCAAACTTAGAGATCATGCAGAGCAAGCGACTTCTTATACAGCCAAGGAGGAGGGCAAGTAACCTGTTCATCCCGTACGAATTGAATGATGGACCTGTGCAAAGGGCCTATTTTTCCCACTTAGAATTCATTGCCCCCATTTTCTAATAACAGTATTTTTATTTTCTTTGGAAGAATAACCCAACCTCCTTTTTTCTTGCTGGTTGGGTGAAACTGGACTAGTTGGGTGGACATGTGACCCAGATCTAACCAATCGGAACATTTCATTCTCTTGGTCACAGTGACTAGACCCAAGCTAGGGCAATGGAATGTTCTCTGTTGTGGGGTTTTGCTGAAAATATGAAGGAGAAATTCTCGCCTAGATTTCCAAGCTAGTAGAACACAAGCTTGAAGCTGCTAATTTGGGGGAGAGTTAGCCTGAGAATGAAGGCAATCCAGAGAGAAGCAGAGCCGAGAGACAGAAACAAGCCTCTGAATCCAGATTTGTTGGTGGAGAATCAGTCCCTGAACTCAAACTAATTCTCATTTTGCCTAAGACATTTTGAGTTTGGCTTGCAATGCAGCAAATCCTTGACAAACACATCATGTGATTCAGGTACCATGGCTACAATTGTTGAATCCAGAATAAGTTCCCAAACCATCCGCCATGATTAGAAGGGAGCATATCTTCAGCTTATTTTTTCATAGAGAAGGAGCTACCACTTCTCAGTTGAAAATGACTGAAGGAGAACCTATGACCTCGTTCTTTCATACATCCATGAGAAGGGGGGGGGCAGTCTGACTGGTGGGCTGAAGAGAAGATGTTGCCCAGCCTATTTCTCTTCTTTCTTCTAGTTTTTTCTTTCTTGCTGTGGCCCTGCATTTGGACACTCATGTTTCTGCCTCCACCACACTGAGCCTGTGCTCTTGGAGAAAACTTGCCTGTGACCAGTAAATGGGTAAATGAAGGTAATGGAAAGGGAATCAAGGTGCAATAAAGCTGGTGCTTGTGAACACTAGCTGCCTGATCTATTACTCAGTGGGTTTAGAATATGGAAAAGCTAAGAAGGTGTAATTAATTATCATAAACTGCAGCATGTTAATTTTCCCTTTAGAAAACTTGGAGAGACAGGCTCCAGGGCTGATGTTTGGGGGCTAAAACCACACGTGAAGATCAAGTTTCTGGTACAGTCAGGGCTCTAGGATGAGAGGTAATTGTGGGTCAAGTGGATTCTTGACCTGGGTAGTTGTGACAGCTACAGTTGTTCAGCAAGATTTTTAACTGGCAGGGGCCTGGGGACAAGGGTCTCTAGGGCAGTCCTTGACCTAACCCTGGTGAGCACAGCTTTGACACCAGGCAGCTGGGGCAGGGATTAGGTTAGGTTATTGGCGGGGAAAGTCTTCCTCTCTCAGAGGAGGCTTACCTTAAAAAGGGCAGAGTTTTAGCTTACAAATATTTAGACTCGGAGGGTAGAAGACTTTTGTTCTTCGCTTACACCTTTCGGCAAAGCTTTAGGCTGAACTTTAAACAAAATTTAGCTAAATTCTACAGGGGCAATAGAACTTGCTTGTGAGATAACAGCCCTTTTACAGTGTGAACACAAGGTAGGTAGAGACCACAAAGTTAGCTGTTCCTCTGTGGGCTGGTCTGAGTTTCACTCAGGGCCATAAACAGGATCCGTGGAGGGGCTGATGTCTTGAGTCCATTAGGCTTGTCACAAGCTGGTAAGGCTCACCCACTACTGGGATCCTAGGGTGGCTCTTATTTGTTAATTGAAAAGCCTGGATCATGGCTTGGGAGTTGGGGAACCCAGATTCTGCCTTCACCCTTTAGAAGGGGGTATATTTCACTAATGAAAACAAATTAAGTGCCCCCTTGTAGCTGAGGTGGCGAAGACGCAGGCTACAAAAGCCATGGACCTGGGTTTGAGACCTAGGGCTAGAAAAAATAAGAGTAAAAAAATAGCATAATAAAAAATAAATCATATCACAAAATAAAACAAATGAAAAGAAGAGGCCCCTTATTATTAAGAAAGGGTAGATATTTCTTTGTGGGTTGAGTTGAAGAAAACTAATTGAAACCCCCAAGCAAAGAAGGCAGTGAATGAGGCTGATGCCTTCACCTCTGGGAAACAGACTTGCTCAGGAAATCAAGGAGGAATTAGGTTGTTTTGAAAAATCTGCTTCTGTCATCCTACTAGAACGGAAGAGATTCGCACATCCATGCTCATAGCAGTATTACTCACAATAGCCAAAAGGTGGAAGCAACCCAAGTGTCCTTTGGTGGATGAACTGATATAGCATGATGCATACACACAATGGAATACTATTCAATCCTAAAAAGGAAGGAAAGTCAAATGCATGCCACAACATGGATGAGTTTTGAGGATTATACTTAGTGAAATAAGTCAGACACAAAAAGAGATGAATACTGTATGATTCTGCTTATATGAGCTAGCTAGAGTCGCCAAATTCATAGAAACAGAAAGTAGAATGGTGGTTGCCAGAGGCTGGAGGGCAAAGGAAACAAGGAGTTAGTTTTTCATGTGTGTAAACTTCAGTTTTGTAAGATGAAGAGCTGTGGTGATGGATATACAACAATGTGAATGTACTTAATGCCACTGAACTTTACACTTAAAAATAGTATCTTATATGGTATATTATGTATATTGAATATTTATATACAGATAAAATGTTTTTAAAAGACTAGAACTTCTGCACTATACAAGATATCATTAAAATACTTAAATAAAAAGATAAGCCACCACTTGAGAAAAGATATTTGTAATGCATAAAGCTAAGAAAGGGTTAATATTCAGAATACATAAAGAACTCATTCAGATATGCCCTGTGGCCTAGCAGATAAGACCACTGTACATAGCCTATATCCCAAGGACCCAGATTTGAGAGCTGCAGCCAGGGAAAAACCAGGATGAAAAACTAAATAAAGGAAATAGTTCTACTTCCTTTCTCTTCCTGACTGCCTGCCTACTTGCCTTCATTCCTACCTGCATCTTTACTTAAAAAGAAAAAGAAAAAGAAAAGAACACCTTCACATTAATAAAGAAAAAGAAAAACTCAATAGAAAGGTAGAAAAAATAAACAAAATGCCTAAGGGGTGTTGATTAAATAATACCATTAGACTGAGATGGTTCTAATTCCTATGTAAGCAAACCAAAACCTAAGCCTATAAATGCTTCAACCTTAAGACACTGAAACCTAAGAACAACCAACAACAAATATCCAACTAGTCTTTCCCCCAAAAGGCAACAGCTTGAGTTCTAGCCAATCAGATAATTTCCTTAATTTTCTTCCTTGTCTTCTCTATAAAAGTCTTGCCCTTAGTTCCTATTGGCAGAGATCTCCTAATCACTTCTGGTTTGGCACTACCTGATTCAAATCAACTTCTGCCCAAATACTCTTAAAAAAATTAATATACCTCACTTTCTCATTTAATAAACAATATTTCAGAAGAGAAGACCCAAATGTTCAGCAGATATATGAAGAAATAAAAAATCCGAGTAATCAGGGCAAGAAGAAGCTAAATGGGGGTGGACAGTGGACAGAGAAGGCCTCTCTGAAAAAGTATCATTTTAACTGAAACTTACATGAAAAATTGAGAAAGAAAAATAGTCATTCAAGGTTCTGAGGAAAGGGTCTTATAGGCAGGCAGAACAACAGCAAATGTCCTATGCTAGGAATAAGTTTAAGAATGTCTTAGCTTGGAGTGTCATAGCAAAATGCTACAGACTGGGTGGCTTAAACACCATAAATTTATTTCCTCACATAAATTTAATTCTAAATTTATTTAGAATTTATTTCTAAAGGCTGGAAGCCGGAGATCAGTGTGCCAACCAGGTTGGGTTCTGGTGAAGGCTCTCTCCCTGGCTGGCAGACGGCCACCTTCTCATTGTGTCCTCACATGGCTTCTTCTGCTTCTAATTAGTGCCATGTATTTATGACCTTTTTTAATTTTCCTAAAAGTTCTGTCTCCAGTTAGAGTCATGTTGGGGGTTATGGCTTCAACATAGGAATTTTGGTAGATACTCACATACAGTTCATGCTTTGGTATTGAATTTGCTTTATCGAGTGGATTTGAGGAGGCAAGGCATTCAGGACTGAAAAGTGGCAGTGAAATCCCAGAGTCAATTCTGAGACTGGATGAGATAGAATGATTCCTCATATTATTCCCTTTTGGGAAATATAAATTCATGCCTTATTCAGGCTGAGAGGAGAGAAATTTGGGGGGAGTTCTATGGGTTTTATTTTTTAATTCCTTGCCAAAGACATAAAACTCTCCAACTTTCTTCTTTTTGCCTTTGAGTTTGACAACACATTAGGACTTAGTTCCTAAATTCCTTATCTGTTTGCTAACCTCCATGATAATGCAGGGCACTTGGTCAATGACTTTTAGTGCTAACTCTAGAGAACAACAAAATATAACAAACAACAATGGTCAAAGTTAAAATATGACTCATTCAAGTAGAGAATGAACACATGTCAAAGTGTATTCAACTTGTTAAAGAGGACACAGTAAGATGACAATATTGACTCAGAGAGCATTTTGAGGAAGTAGATATTTGAAGAAGTAGGAAGCTTCACTGTAAAACTGATTATCTCTGCAGGGTAGTAGAAACTCTAAGCTTCAAGGTGTTTTTTGGTTTTGGTTGGTTTTGTTTTTTGTAGTGGAGAAAAAGAAATAAGGCAAAAATCTGAGCCTTTAATCAACAGTAAATAGCTAAACCAAAAAGGTGCATTCCCTGTCCTTCATCCATGGTCTGTGAGCCACTTTTGACCTTGCTGCTCATGGTGCAATAAAGTCACCCCGTTTGTTTACATGTTTTCTAAGAATGCTACTGCTCTACCACAGAGCACTGAGAGGACTGAGAAACTGTGAGAGAGCACACAGCCTGGAAGCCTAAAGTGCTCACTATCCCACTCCTGCTGAAGAAGAATCCTTGGATGTTTCTTAAACACTGTCTCAGTCATGCTGAATTACTACACTGCCCTCTCTTGCTATTTCCCAATTACGGATAATTTTTCTTGAAAAGAAGGTATTTGGGTTAAAAGTTGGGGAACATTCGTAGAAGCATTATCTCTGATTTATAATCCCTAAATCCTCTAATCCAGCACCCACTCCAACATCCCCTTTCTGCATTGGTGACTACATCATTGCCCCTGGACTCCCTACCTTTTTCTCTAAGAGCTTTGAAAACCTCCTTTAAAGAGCTAGTAGGCTTGAAAAACAATATGGTGTTAAGCAATGTCATTTACAAGGTATTTTTGCTCAAAGGGGCACCCCATTTCCGAGGAAGGACTCCAGTGAGTGCTTGAGCCTCATACTAATGCATTCACCTGGCAGCTTTCCGTGGGAGGTCCTCTCTTCTTGGAATTACGTCGCAGAGGTGTTGCAAATGGTTCGTTTTGAGAAAGCAATGACAGTGTGTGCTTGACCACTACTGTCCCTGTAGCTCTTGGTACACAGTAGGTGCTCAGTAAATATTTGCTGAGTGAATGATAAGGTCAGTGAAAGAACAGAAAAGGTTTTTTCTTCTTAGTCTCTCCGAAGGAAGAGTTTCTGTGACAAATGCTGCCACCTGCAGAGGAAAAGTGAAACTGCACCATTTAGATGGCTAAACTGGGGAAAATATAATCAACTTCAAGGCAAGATTACCAGAAGATTTTTTTTTCTCCTTTAACTTTAGATAGAGTTAGTCAACATAATTTGGTTCTTTAAGTTAAGGAACCCAGAACCATTTATTTAATAACATTTTAAAGACTTTGGAGTGCTTGTTAAGTGCCCAGCACTATACCACACACACAATTTTTTCATAGGTATCACTATTATACTCATTTTATAAATGACAGAAAGCAGGCCTGAGATCACACAGTTATAACGAGATTCTGCCTTCCTTCCTTTCTTCCCTCCTTCCTTCCTTCCCCCTGGGTCTTGAACTCAGGTCCTTGAGTTGTATTTGGTTCACAGACACAGTATCTCAGCCGTCCGAGTGACAGGGGTACACCCTGGAATGTAGACTTTCAATCCATTTCCCTGTACTCCCAATCTGTCTGATGTGGGAAAATCTTTATATGAAACACCGAGAAACATGACAGCTTGAACTCATGTAGTTTTCTCTGCTAGTTGCCCAAACCCTACCAAAATGATAGCAAAAGAATGAAAAATCTATAGACCTACAGAGAGTGGGAGGAAATTTGACTTCTCATGACAGCTGTCAAATCCCTAAGACAGAAAATGGCTGGCTGGTTAAACTGAATGCAGAAACCCTAGGACTTGCAGGAGAGGCCTGTGAGTAGCAAGTTCATGGCAGCCCAGAAAGGCGCAGGAATCAAAGGTCCCAGGAACTTGGGGTGAGAAAACAGATCATTCATTGAACACGTATATTAGGAACCCTGCTCCCCTGTTATGAATCTTTGCCCTAATCCCTGCTGATTGGTCTGTGTGTGCTCCCCGGAGAACTTTAACCAGGGGGCTCGAGGTCCAGAGACGGCAGTCAGAGGGAAGAGCAGAGGCGAGGTAACAGGCTAAAGCAGAGGGAGACAATGAAAGTGTGCAGCTGAAACTAAAAAGAAAATGAAAACAACCCACACCATAGTTTGGTAACTGGTGTTGGTATTGGTATTCTGATATTTGACTAAATTGCTAAATGTGCTAAAAGTATCTTTTGGGATAAAGCGGCTATTAAATTATGTTGATGAAGTTGTTGAGAACCCAGCTTTATGGTGCGGGGAGAAAAAAGATACATGTATAAGGTTAACACAGTTAAGTAAAATCCCTATAATTTGACTATAGTTGGAAGCATTAGTATAATAGATTTTATCTGAAAGAATACGTATTTCTTAGTTCTATCTATTGGAAGTCTAGCAATAATTAACCTTGAAAACCTAGGATACCTGCTTAAAATTAAATTTCAGAGAAACACTTTCTTAGTATAATTTGTTCCATACATTGTTTGGGACATAATTACACTAAAAAAAAAAAAAATCAATGTCTGAAATTCACATTGAACTGGATACCCTGTATTTTATCTAGAAATCCTATAACCTAGGAAAAGAGGTTGGGAGCAGTGGTTAGGCCAATCCCCTCTGAGGGAGCAAGCCACATACCCCTAGGTTCAAATCTCAGGCCTGAGGGGAAGCAACCAGTGTGAACAACTAAATAAAAATAAAATAAAGATGCTTCTTCCTCTTCTCTTTTCCTGCCTGCCTACCTGCTTTTTCATTCCTGCCTGCAGCTTTCCTTTAAAATAAATAAATAAAGACTGAAAGACTTAAGCTATCATCCTTTGTAACTCCTGATGAATTAACGGGTCTAGACCTGCATTGTCCAATATAGGAGTCACTAGTCATGTGTGGCTCCTAAGCATTTGAAATGTGGCTAGTTTAAATAGAGATTTACTGTATGTGTAAACACATAAATAGATTGAGTTAGATAAACATATTATTTAATTTAATGTCAACTGTTTCTTTTGATGTTTTGAATGTGACAATAGACAATTTTAAATGGCATACTGACAAGTGACTCACGTTTGAGGTTTGCATTACGTTTGTATTCAACAGCGGTGTTCTTTTTAATGACCACTAGAGTTACTAATACCACAAGAAGAGAGAAAGATGGAGAAAACAGGCTTAGAAGTTTATAACATTATCAGGTTTGAGTGCCCATTCTGGCTGTTAGAAATTGAGAATACAAAATTAATAAATCCCAGTACCTGCCCTTAAGGGGCTTAAAGATGATTGTGAGATGTGGCATGTAGGAGGGAGGTTTAAGAGCTACTGTTTATGGAGCAGCTATGTGATGTCTAACTCTTCCAACTTCTCACCAAGTTAGGTCTTTTCTCCATTTTCAAAGGAATTGATGTTAAGACAGGTTAAATAATGTGCTCAAGGTCTCTCAGCTAATAAGAGGTGAAATAGGATTAATCCAGACTAGTCTTGCTTTCGAAGTCTCTCTGTTTCCTTGGTGGGTCAGGGTAGGAGGGCGTTTGGGAGGAAGAGAAATTTGAAGGCTAAGAAGGAGCAATAAATGATCATCTCTTCTGATCTCTGGAAGATCTGCTTACTATAACCCAATAATCTTGGGCTGACCTGGAAACATTTTATTTCTTTAATGTCAAAACAGGGCCAGCATCTAAATCATGATGACCTGTGACCAACAGAAGTAACCTAACCAACTGATCTTCCTCTGTGCCAGCCCTTCAAACAATGCTAATAACAGTGAGATTTATTTTCATTTATTCTTCAAAGTAAACACTTCTTATAGTGCAACTAAGGAAGACTGCAGTATTTGAGTCTATTTATTCAGACTTGAAAAATGTCCACAAGTTATTTGCTTTCAAGTCTAGTTTAAGCAATAGGTCTTGGGCAAGGCTGGCAGAAGGGGGGTGATTTTTACTCTATTTTCTATGTTTTCCCTAATGGAATATGGGAATGCTACGATTAAGAGAGGGAACATGACTTTTGAAAATTTGTTTAATTGTTCGTGGCTGTTTAATTTAAAAACATTTGGTTTTTAATTGAAAAGCAGTATCTGCACAATCCATTCTAAAGTGATTCTTTTTCTTCCTCCCTCAAAACTGTTACAATGACCAGTTGCTTATGTCCTGCAGAGATTATTTTAAGAGAAAGTATTTACTTCTCTTTGGGATGCCACCACAGTTAAAAGATGATGGATTTTTTTTTTTTAAGGAAAGATAAAGGCAGAAATGAAGGCAAGCAGAGGCAGGTAGGCAGGAAAAGAGAGGAAGAAGCATTTCATTTATTTTATTTGGTTGTTCATCATGGTTGTTCGTCCTGGCCCTGGGATGTGAAACCAGGTCCTTGGGATGTATGTGGACTGTGCTCCCAGCTGAAGATGGCAGACCAAAACCACTACTCCACTAGATCATGTGGATAAATCATTTGTTATTCCACTGTAATGAGTAGCTGCCCTGTGAGAGAACCTATGGCTAGATTCAGATGTGAAGGACATTCATTATTTAAGAATTGACAGACGAACTCCATGAAAAAGAGTTACCAAATAGACCTAGATAAATGTCTTCTCTTTCTCTTTAGACTCCTTCCACCCCCAAACATTGACAATAATGCAGATACTTGGGGACTCTGCGGGGTTTGGATCAGGGTCCATTCCATCTGAATTTTTTATAACTGAAGTTTCTAGGGCATTTTTCATCACTATATTCCTACTTATCAGATTATGGATCTCGATTCAGGATGTGGAAAACATGCTTCAACACTGGAGGGTGACACTTTTGGCATAGACTTACCCTTTGGTCTCCACATTCTTTCCAACACATTTGGATCACACAAAAGGTACATGTTTTGAAACAAGTTGTAACAGCAATTCCTGACCCCAGGACAGAGCGAATTGAGGCAGGTTCAGGCCTCAAGAAGAATTCACTGTCAGGCTGCCAGTGAGAGGTGAATGAAAGAGAACTATCCCAAAGTCCTGAGGGCTGCAATGAAAACATGTTTACAACAGAGAAACAGCAACAGAAGTTGGGAGAGGAGAGAGCAGCGCCTCTCAGTGGTATCAAAAGGCCAGCTCACTTCCACTTTCCAAGGCTCCTTGTCTACAGAAAAATGAAGAATCTATTTAACATTTAATATGCTTTTGGCACCCAAGACTAAAATGCAATGTAAACATGCCATCACAAAGTGACTGGGCTTACTGGAAGCCAGCTAATAAAACTACAATGAGATGCCATCCTATAATTTAGAATAACTATAAACAAAAATGAAAATAAAACTGGCCACACCAAGTTTTTAGGAGGAGGTAAAGAAACTGGAACTCTCCAACATTGCTGACGGGAATGCAAAATATACAGTCACTCTGAAAAAAGATGAGCAATTAAAAAAAATTTCAGCATATACTTACCATACAATGCAGAAATCTCATTCTAGGTAGGTCCTCAAGAGCAATTAAGCTGTATGCTCATACAAAATCTGTATGTGAATGTTTCTAATGGCTTTACTTATAATTGCCCCAAGTCAGAAAAGACAAAGTTATTCTAACTGGTGACTAGATGAAGAAATTGTGGTCTATCCATTATGAAATACGTGTCAGCAATAAAAAGGAATGGATGGAAGAAGCCTCTGTATTTATCGTCAAATAATTTTGACAAGGGTGCCAAGATTATCCGATGGGGAAAGGACAATTCTACAAATGGTGCTGGGAAAACGGGATATCCACCTACAAAGGAATGAAGTTGGAGCCTTATGTTCGGCCTTAAAAAAATTAACTCAAAGTGGATTAAAGACCTAAATGTAAGACGTAAAACTATTAAGCTCCTAAAAGAAATCATAGGGCAAAACTTCAGGACATTGAATTTGGCAGTGCTTTCTTGGATATGCTAGCAACAGAGACTAACAAAGAAAAGATAAAGAAAGGGGACTTCGTCAGAATTCAAAACTTTAATGTGTGAAAGGAAATAGTGAATGAAAAGGCTATCTATGGAATAGGGGAAAGAAATTGTAAATCACATATCTGATAAGGAGTTCATATCCAAAATATATGAGGCACTTCTACAACTCAAGACCAATCATAAAAACAAAAACAAAAACGATTTTAAAATGGGCAAGGGACATGCATAGGTATTTTTCCAAAGGAGATACATAAATGGCCAATAAATATGAAAAGATCCTCAACATCACTTTTGAGAATTGCAAATAAAAATCTCATATCCATCAGGATGGCCATTATCAAAAGATAACAAGTGATAAGTGCTGGGGAGGATGTGGAGAAGTTGGGACTCTTCTACACTGCTGGTGGGAAAGTGAAGTGGTGCCATCACAATGTTAAACAATATGGAAGTTTCTAAAAATCTACAACAGTTACATATGATCTAGCAATCCTAGTTCTGGTATCTATAAACAAAAATTCCAAGTGGGCTCTCGAAGAGATGTTTCATATCTATGTTCATGGCAGAATTATTCACAGTAGCCAAAAGGGAAAAGCAACCCAACTTCCCATCAACAGATGAATGAATCAAGAAAAGATGTTGTATCTTTATTATATATATTTAGAGAGAGAGCTAACATATTATGCAGTCTTAAAAAAGAAGGAAATCTTGTCATAAGCTACAACATGCGTGAACCTTGATGACATTACAGTAAGTGAAATAAGCTAGTCACAAAAGGACAAAGCCTGGTGTGCCCTGGTGGCCCAGTGGATAAGTCCACTGCAGCATAGTCCACATACATCCTAGAGCCAGGGTTTAAGACCTGGAACCAGGGGGAACAATCAAGATGAAAAACTATATAAAATAAAGTGCTTCTTCCTTCCCTCTCTTCCTGCCTGCCTGTCGACTTGCCTTCATTTCTGCCTACACCTTTCCCCCAAAAATAAAAAAGTAAAGATCAAATACTATGGTTCCATTCATAAGAAGAAAATCATAGGAATAGAGTAGGTCCTGGCAGCTTAATAGTTAAGGCACAGTCCATGTAAATCCCAAGGATCTGGGTTCAGAACATGGAATAGGGTGGTGTTAGTGGAAAGAAACAACCAAATTGAACAACTAAAGTGAGTAAAATACTTCCTTTTCCTCTCTCTTCCTGCCTGCCTGTCTTTGCTTGCCTTATTCCTATCTGAATCTTTCCTTTAAAAAAAAATCATTGAAATAGAAAATAGAAAGGTGGTTACCAATGACTGGGGGAAAAGGGAGGGGGAATTAGTGTTTAGTGCACATCACATTTCACTGTTGCAAGGTGAAAATATACTAGAGATATGTTGTATAACACAGCTGAGCTGTACACTTAAAAAGGGTCAAGATAGTAAGTTTAATGTTATGTGATTTTTGCCACCATCATCACCATCACCATCATCATCATAATTCTAGATACAAAAAACATGGATGAATCTAAAAGGCATTAAGCTAAGGGAAAGAAGCCAGGTTCAAAAGGTTGCAATGAATTTGATTCTATTGCTATGACATTTTGGAAAAGAAAAAACTATGGGGACAGAAAATAGATCAGTGTTCTCAGAGGATGGGAGAAGTTGATTACAAAGGCATGGAGGAATTTTTTTGTGGTGGTAAAATTGTTTTTTATTTTTATCATGGTTATGATTACACAACTATGTTTTTGTTAAAATTCATAAAACTGTATACCAAAAATACCTGTAGATTGAAGCATAAAAATCTGTATTTCAAAACTGTGCACAAAAATTATACTACATAGGCATGCCCCGGTGAGTAGCAGTTAAGGTTAATTGCCTTTAAAGGAGTGCAGGCCACATATCCTCGGTTTTGAGTTCTGGCTCCAGGAGGAAAATAACCACAGTAAATAACTAAATAAAAATAAAATAAAATGCTTCTCCCTCCTCTCTCTTCCTTCCTGCCTACTCGACATCATTCCTGCCTGCACCTTTACTTTAAAGAAGAGTATACTGTTTATAAATTATCCTTCAATAAACCCAACTAAACAGAAATGTGGAGCAAATGTGACAAAATGTGAACATCTGAAAAATCTTGGTGCAGTGTAGAGTGTTTTTTGTACTGTCATTGTGATTGAATTGTTTCAACCTGGAAATAAAAAAAAAAAAAAATCCTTCAAAAATCAACTAGTCTTTTAGAATGGCAGTGCGATCCAATAATAGAATGCAAGTTTAGAGTCCGGTAAATGAGGAATTCTTATTTCATTCCTATTAGTGCATGTTTGTCACCATGTTTATTAATTCATTTTCAGAAATGGCCAAAACTGTAAATTTTAGACCTTTCAGGAATGTGAAGTCTGCTTGAATGGCCCTTCTGCTCCCACAATATTTTAGAAATGATTTGAATAATGCATTATAGTTCCTGATTGAGTAGGCATGTGGGAATGGGAGGAGAGCAGTTGAGGATTATTTGCTTCTGGATATTGATTTAGAAATTAATAACTGAATTTGTCACAAAATTCAAAATGGTAGAGTTAATCTTTTGTCCTCACATAGCCTTGACCTCACAATAGCTCTAAGCAACCCTTTTATCAGGTTTGATGATTCTGCATCCCTACTTGTAAAACATTGAGCGCAGATAAATAAAGATGGATGAATAGACTTAATCACAGGAAAAAGTGAATACCTACTTATAGGTTGAAAGTCATGACTTTAGGAATAAAAACAACAATAACCAATTTATTCCAAATCGAAACAAAGAACAAGAGAGTGGTTAACACTTCTGTGTGAAGTTAGCCTAAGCTTTAACCCTTCTAGCTACACTTGTCTTTGTTGTTGTTTCTAAAGGAAAGATAGTGGAAGGAATGAAGGACAGCAGAGGCGGGCAGCTAGGAAAAGAAAGGGGGAAGAAGCACTTTTATTCATTTGGTTGCTCAGCCAGGCCCCCGTCCCTGGCACATGAATTTGGGACCTTGGGATGTATGTGAACTGTGCCCAATCACCACTCCACCAGGGCAGGATCCTTTTATGCAGCAGCTTTCAAGTTTAGGATTCCAAAAAGACCAATTGTTGGGATTCCTCCCAATGTTGGCACAGACTATAAGAAGTTGAGAGTGTCAATAATTCCAGAGAAACAGATGGACATTTTAAATCACAAACATTTATGCACATCCCAAATGTTGTGGTTTTGGAAAAAAAATATGGAACTAGTTCTCAGGCCCAACTTGTATCCTTCCATCCTAATGAGGTAACCTGTAGAGATCAGGAAAGAAACAAAGAAGAAAGCACCCTCTGGGCTTAAAGATGAAAAAAGCCTGGAAGAAATGGGTCACCCATGAAACAAAAAGCTACAGTATTCTCATGTTTTGCAAAATAGCTCTGAATTGATGCAGACTTAATTTTGACTTTGTAAGATGTTATAAAATTACTTTTATATTATATATATTTATATGTATATATTTATATTTTATATATTTATATAATGTATAATCTATAAACATTATCTTTATATAATATATACCTATATATTTATACTTATATATTTATTCTTTCATATATTTTTTGACCATTTACCAAGTGTTTGAGATTGGACAAACAGGGTTGGTGAGATTATTTCCCAAATCACATAGCAGGGCCTGGCTGGAATCATGGGATATCAGACTTGAAGATGATCTAAGAGGTCATATAATCATAAAGACAAAGATGTTAGAGTCCAAGAGCACTTTATCAAAGTTTATTCCAACAGTCTGCAATTGCAAAACAGAAAGTAAACAAAGTGATTCACAGATATTAAGGAGTAGAAAAGAGAGCAGAGACCTGGAAGTAAAGAGGAGTTTTAAAACAAGGCCAAGATTAAGAAGCTAAGAGATGAAAGTCTGAAAAACATTTTTTTTTTAAAAGAAGTTTTACGTTATTAAAAGCAGTCCAGAATTTCAGTCCTATACTAAAGTAATACTTTGTAGGAAAATAATTGGAAATATTTTTATTATACACTTGATCCAATTATATTTCTTTCTCTGTAATGCCACAGGAAGATGTTAAAGATGTCACTTTGAAGATTTAGCTTTGCTGTATAAATTTAATAGAAAAAGTGGATATATGCTGTTTTGGCATTCTTCTGAACTGACAAATGCATTTCTTGAATAGATATGTTTAAGTATTTTGGCATCTACTTCTGAATTGTAAGGAGGTTTAAATGTCAAAAGTATGGTCAACATCGCTGGGCTGCAGTACTTCCGTAACTTAGCCAGTTTACAGTGAAGGATTCTCCTAAGACACTTCATTTTGTAGAGTTACAGATTTACTTTTTTTTTTTTTCCTTCTGAGACTGATAAATCATTCTATTTATTTTTTGTCAATATTTTGTCTGTAAAAGTTAAGTATTCATTTGGTCCCCTTATCACAATACGACGACTGAAATTACCTGATGGCCTTTTGAGGTGCGTTTAAAGCAAAAAAGAGAAAGCCAAACGTCAGAACCGCGTGGGACAGAGAAAATTCAAGGATGATTATGTTATCTTTGGGGGGTTCCAAAATTTCTGTCCCGCTTCCTCAGGGCACTTGTTAACAGTACCGATTCCTGTACACTGTCCTAGACTATTGAGTTAAGATCCCCTGAGATGTGACCTGGAAATCCGCGTTTTTTATACAAAGCGCAGGAGTCCGCTTGAAAAGCACAGGAGAGATTCACATGCCCCCAGCCTGCACCCTTCTCATTTGGTCCTTGGTTCCCGCTCCTCGGCCCTTGTAGACGGCTTCGCCCAGGCTCCGCCCTCCACTCGTGCAGTCTCGCGTGGTCTCACTGGCGCTTCCCGGAATGCCCCGCGCCCGGCCGCCGCGGTTGCTAGGCAACGCGCCGTCCTAGTAGCTGGTCTTGCGGGGGTTTGGGCGGGGTAATGGAGCCCCGGGGCGTCCCGCCGCTCCTGCTGATGCTTCTGGACTGCTGGGCCTCGGTGAGCGCCCAGTCTTGGGCTACCCCGGCGGTGACGACGGAAGGCCTAAACTCTACCGAGGCTGCCCCAGCAACTCTCCGACCCTCCTTGTCGCCTAGGCCCCCCTGGACCCCTAGGGCCCCCAAGCCCTCCTCCGGCCCCAGGCCCACCCCAGTCACGGACGGTGGGTACCAAGTGCCAACTCCAGGGCATCCACAGTGTTCTAACTTGGGAGAGTTAGCTCGGTGAGGAGGTAATAAAATTTAATGAACACAAAGTGTACAGGCATTGCTAAGTATTTCATAGAATTTCTCTTAACAACCCTAAGAAGTAGGTATTATCCCTGTGATACAGATGAGAAAACCAAGGCGCAGATTGTAAATGTGACAAATCTTTGAAAGTTTTTGCGGTTGATGCTAACGGTAATAATGAGTTCTTGCAGCTTTCAAAAGTTTCTAGACAGTTGTGGAAATTAACTTTATCAAAAAGAGTAATTTTTATTTATCTGAAATCGAGCCAAATGTCTGACTACTGAATGTGACTAGGTTAAGGTCCTTGTTTGATTACTTGAATTATGAAAACCCAGGATTCGTCCTGTGTTGAAGATGGAAAGTTTCGGGGGTGAAGTGTTTATGCCCGCTTCTTAGGATTCGTCTTTAAGGATAATTAACAGATGTCTAAGAAAGTGAACTCATCCTGGAGTTACACTTTAGTATTTTATAATCTGATCTAACATGGATGACACAGGAATGTCTTGAATGCAAAATTTTGTGACTGCATATTTCTGGGGTGAGGGTTCATAGCAGTGAGCAATTTCTCAAAGGGGTTTGTGATCTCAAAAAATTTGAGTCTTTGTCTTTAAATAGATCTGCAGTATTTTTTATCCCTTAGAAGAAAAAGATCTTTTAAATTGAACAAGGTTCAGTATCAGTAAACAGAAAAGTCATTATTAACAACCTGAACTCTAGGACTTAATGTCAACTACTGAACCGTTGTTTCTCCAAACGACCTTCTTCATAGTTATGAGTAGTTTATAAGAAAAATACAAAGAAGTAAATTTTCTTTATATACATGTTACATATATGTATGTATATATACACATACACACAATTTTTATGTTGCAACTATTGAATTAGTAGGAAAGTTAAATCGATAAATTGAGACAGAATACAGCAGAGTATTCAATGCCTGAAATCTCTGGAGTTTTTGGATGAGTTGTCTTTCATGTAATTGTCTGTTAATGAACTCCTCCCTCCCCCACCCTCCCCATGATGAAGCTGTTCTTAAACCATCATCAAGGCATCTCATCAGGGCTGTTTTTCAAGAATGGTAAATAAAATTTGCACTTACCTTTATCGTTCTAAAGGACCCCTCTTTATACCGGACAATAAATGATAATAAATGACAGCTGGCATTTATTAACTGCTTACTGTGTGGCAGACATTTCCTCTGTGCATTTCATCTGTGATGTATCTCATTTAATTCGCATAACAACCTTAAACAAGGGTTACCCTTGTTTTTCAGGTAGGTGAGTTATTTGCCTGTTTGAGGTCACATCCCTGGTATGTGTTGGAGCAGGAGGCTGACTCCATGCATATCTGGAGAGCCATTTGTAGAATGAGTCATAGATGGAAGAAAGGGGTGATAACTTTCATTTGGAATCTGAGCGCGGTTCATTAGTACCCTGCTCTATGAGCCAGGCCTGGTTAAGAGCAGCTGAGTGATACTTAGACCCTGCGAGTGCTCAACAGATACTTACTGGTTAAATAAGTGCACTCACATCCTGGAGAGAGGCCTTTTCTTCCTAAGTGGAGTTATTAAACTCTATTGCTTTGTCCTTGGAAGTAGTCTTACAGCTACCTACAAAAGTTTTAAGATTTAGAAAACAAATCAAGATTGCAATCTTAAACATGTAAGGCAAGGAACATAAATAGCCTGCATGAGTTGCATTATCATTTTACTAAGCACATGGAAGAGTCCTTGCCTAGAATGCAATGTATAAATTTAAGGGGAAAAACTTTTGTCTCAGGCTAAGAAAGGATTGCGTGTTTAGCAACAAAATCATCTTACACACTCCCCCCTTTGCCCCAGAGTATGTTATTATGCCTTATTTTTTGCATGTATATTTTTTAAAAAGAAATGTATTTAGTTCAAAATGCTAAATTTCTTTTGAGAGTACTGAAGTGCATCTCAGTCTATATTTCACGCACACCTACCACCAAAGCTGCCAGCTTTTCCCCTCATCCCCTCCTAACCAGTCCTGAATCATCCTATTTTTGTTGGGATTAGGATGTTCATTTGTTTCATTATGTTCCACATATGAGCGAAGACAGGCTGTATTTCTCTTTATTTCTGACTTGTTTTATTCAATATGATTGTCCCTGCAGTTCCATTCAGATTATTACAAAGGGTACAATTTTTTTTTTTTTTTTAATAGAGGCTTAGAATTCTACTGAGTCTGTGTATCATAGCTTTTTTAGCCAGTCATCTGTTGACGGGCATTTAGGTTGTTTCCATAGCTTAGTTATGGTGAATTGTGCTGCTATGAACATAGGGATGCAGATGTTTTCCCTGATTAGAGATTTTGTATCCTCTGGGTATATGCCTAGGAGAGGGATTGCTGGATCAAATGTTAAGGCCATCTTTATTTGAGAAAGCTCCATACTTTTAGCCCAAGAGGTTACACCAATTTACATTCTCATCAACCGTGTAGGAGGGTCCTTTTTCTCCACACCCCCTCCAACACCTGCTGTTTCCAGTCTTTTCAATATAGGCCTTTCTCACCGCTGTGATATGGTATCTCATTGTAGTTTTTATTTGCATTTCTCCAATGATGAGTAATGTAGAACATTTTTTTCAGGTGTCTGTAAGCCATCTGTGTCTTCTTTAGATAGATGTCTATTCAGTTCTTTGCTCACTTTTTTTGAGGGGATCATTTGCTTTTTTATTGTTGAGGTGTGTGAGCTCTTTGTATATTTTAGAGATTAAACTTTTGTCTGATGTATGCTGTATGTGTATCTTCTATAATTCTGTGGGTTGTCTTTTTGTTTTAGTGGTGTTTTTTTTTTTTTTTTTCTTTCTGTGCAGAAGCTTTTCAGTTTGATGCAGTCCCAATTGTTTAGTTTTGCTTAGGTTTCTTTTGCTGTTGCCATTCCTCCCCCAAAGACCTTTTTTGAGGTACCATTTTATACAGTTCATTTGAATTGTGAAATAAAATAATTCGTACATACAAATAGGATATTGTATGGACTATCTACCAGCATTAGTTTGAGATCTTTTTTTGAAAAAAAGAAACAAAACATAAGATTGAAGTGCAGTGCACTTCCCTCTCAGCAGTAATTACTACCATGAATTCTTTGTTTATCATTCTCAGGCCCTGCTGTTTCTTAAAAGGGGTTTTCCCTACTGTATGACAGAATAAGATAGGGATTAAAAATCTAAAGTTGCTAAGGTGGGGTAGGGTAGATTCCTACTCCTTCCATGCTTCACTATCTAAATTACCGAAGATATTTCTAGAATCCACAAAGCACCTGAGCCATTCTGATTCTTGCCATTAGCCTCTGGATGTGGGTCAGCTTCAAAGTTATGGGTTACATCTGAGAATAGGAACAAGATTGAGAACCCTTATTCCTAGTGGCTTTAAGTGGGTCCTTCCTCTCCATCAGAAGCTCCATAGGAAGGGTTTGGAAGTCTTCTATATTAAACTGGTGGGTCTTATAGCTACACAGGTGATTTAGCATCCTGGTTCTTAACTGTCTTAATTATGAGCATCACGTGGAAAGTTTTTGAAAAACACAGATGTATGGGTTTCATAGCTTACCAAATAAGAGTCTTCATATGTGGAACACAAACAGAACTTTCCAAGTGAGTCAGATGATCGGTTGCCAGTTGAGGAAATCTCGTGTTGAGTGCTCAGAAGAACTAATTTTACTTCACAGACTTCCCCCAAAGTGCAATTGGAAAAATAAAATGGAGCTTTTGTACAAAATGGTATTTGGTACATTGCAGTGACGGGGCGGTCATCACCTGCCGATTGTAATGCTCTGCCTCCCACCTCTTGTGTTTCTGCAGTTGCTGCTCTGTGTGTCTGTGACTTGTCTCCAACACAGTGTGATGTCAACTGCTGCTGTGATCACGACTGCAGCTCCGTGGACTTCAGTGTCTTTTCTGCCTGCTCAGTTCCAGTTGTCACGTAAGCTTAACACACATGCAGTTATAATAAAATTGGACCAAGGTTATAAAATTAGGGAACATAGTGAAAACTCCCTTAGCTGCAAAACTCAAACTTGGTATCCTGAATGTTGTATTCTTCATAAGTCACACTGTCCAAAACAATTTGTAGACTTACCTTGTTTGCCTCCAGCTAGATGGTAATGCAAAATAATGTACTTAAAAAAAAAAGGTGTAACAGAGTCTCAAAATATCAACAGATTGAATTACATTTTACTTTGTTTGTAAACAGACATTGTGTCACATTTTTGTATTAGTGAATTAGTCTTTTACTTAGCCTAGGATGAAAAATGCAATTTAATTTTGCAGTTTTTATTGTGGGTAATATTACTTGTAACAAAAATTAAGTAGCCAGGAAAGCTTTTGCTTATACTTTTCTCATATATAAATTACCAGGAATTCCCACAGCTCACATCGTCTAGGAAAATAATGGAAAGTGATATTCACATTTGATTGCAGGGTAAAACAGTATCTTCTGAATTATCAGTTTCTTATAATTCAGATTTCAAAGATTTTTTGAAAAAAATAGCAGTACTTAGGGTTCATTCAGGATGGGACCAATTTACAGATTAGCGGTAACTAATTTAAATTTAGGCTTATGCAAGTTATAGCAATTGATACTTGTTGGGTTGAATACTTCTTTTGAAGTGTTCCCATATTATTGATTAAAGAGCAGTTGAATCTACATTTAATGCTGTAAAAATACTTGGAGAATGGGGCGTTGCAGTCAGATTAATTTTCTGCCTACCTGAACTACAATGTGGTTTAGTCTTCGTTGAAAATTATTCGGCTTTTCTACCATAGAGTGAGATTAGCCTGAGATTAGAGACCATTATTTGAGAACTCAGAGGAGTGGCATCTGACCCAGACAGTTGAACTAGGGAAGGCTTTCAAAAATGTCAATCTGAGCCCTGCTGGGTCCTGAAGGAGAAGTAGAACTTGTCCCGCATGGAATCGTGGGAAGGGCACTCCGGACTGAGGGTACCTTGTGGCAGAGTGCTGGTAGCAGGGGAATATGGCCTTTCAGCTCAGGTGCAGGCAGCGCAGTGTGACCGGAGAAAGGAGTTGGGGTGGGACGGGTCAGATCCTGAAGGGTATGGACTTTGTTCTGAAGTCCTTAGGGGTCCAGGGAGTGAGGATCAGATTCCTGCCATGTGTTGCTCAGTGGTAGCCTGGCAGAAGGATCACAGCTGTCAAGCCTGATGGCAGGGAACCAAGTCAGAAGGTATTGTGGATTACGACTGATAGGTATCTTAACCCCAGTCCCCAAGGTTGTGGCGGTGGGACTAGAGAGAAATACCTAGATCTAATAGTGACACATGGTGGGGTGGGGGGGCGGTCCTGACAGCCCTCCTGTTGACCTATTCCTACTGTTTCTCTTTACAAGCTCACATTTGTCTTGTTGTTGACTTACTAAAAAAATTTCTCATTCTCTACAGACTCCTTAACCTGAAATCAAACCTATCCCCAAACTCTTTCAGATATTATTTCCTCCTAACTCCATCTCAAATTTTCATCCAACTCAACTTTGGCACTCAGAGTTTTCGCAGACAACATCACTACATTACCCATTCTTGGCCAGTGCTGCTCTTACACTTCGATAAACCTTCCATTTCCTCTTTGTCTGATGTTTACTCATCCTTTAAGGCCCAGCAGGACACAGATTTTTCAGTGTGATGAATCTTTTCTTATAAATACTGCCAAGGATTTTTCAAAAACATTCTTTATGTCCACAGTAACAATTGAAATACCATTATAGCTACACAGAACATTTGGAAAAGTGGCAATTTAGGTGTGCCGCGGTGGCCTACTGTATAAGGACGCTGGACATAACCCACATACATTCCAAAGACCCAGGTTTGCATCCTGTTCATCAACGAAGATGAACAACTAAATAAAATATTTCTTCCTCCTCTCACGTTCTGTCTGCCTTCATTCCTGCCTGTACCTTTACTTTAAAAAAAAAAGTGGCAAGTTATGAAATCACCAATAACCATTAAAATATATATAATGGAAATGTATCCTACTCATAACATCAATAGAAATATAATATGAAATAAATTTGAATATTCAGAATTTATGTGAAGAAAACTTCCAAGTAAAGTGAGCAATATAGAACATTTGAATAACTGTAGAGATAGTTTATATACTGGGATGGGAAGAATCGTTTCAATCAAATATTTCAAATTGATTTATTAAAAATTAATATATAAATATAATTCCAGCCAGATGGGGGAAGGATAATGTGTCAAACAATTCTAAAATTCTTCTGGAAGAATAAACAGATGAGGGTCATCAAGAGGTTATTGAATAAGAAGAGCAAACTACCAAGTTTCAAATATGTTGTAACATCACAGTAATGGGAGTAATGTTTATTGAGTCAAGACAGATAGGTCAGTGGATGAGAATAGAATAGTTGTATGTACTGATTTTATACACAGTTGATTTTAAGAAAGGTATTATATATTTTTTAAATTTATATTTTAATATATGGTAAATATGGCATTTCATTTCAATGGAATAAAGGTTGGATCATTCAGTAAATGATGTAAGAGGATTACTGAAAAACAAAAAAAAGCATAGATTCCTACTTCATAGCATTACATCAAAGTAAAGTAAATTACCAATAGATTGAAGAGTAAAATGTTAAAAATAATGAAATAATGAAAATCTAAGTGATCATTTGCTCTTGGATTAGGGAAAGTCTTTTAAATATAAACCGAAGGCAAACCATAAAGGACTAACCATTTAATTGTTCAAAAATTAAAACATGTATAACAAAAAACACCATAAAATTAAAGGTAACAAACTAGGGGAAAACTTTTGCAACACATGACAATCAAAGGAAATTCTTTAAAAAATGAGTTCTTACAAATAAACCAGAAGACAAACATTCTAATAAAAAATGGTCAATAGGGAGGAACAGGCAACTTAATGAATAAGAAATACCATATGGAAAAGTATTTAACCCCACTAATAAATGAGAAAATTAAAATTAAAACACCAGTGAGATAAAAGATTTGGTCATGAAATTGGCAAAGGGTAAAAGCTGAATGACAGTATCCAGTCTTGGCAAGAGTACAGGGAAGTAGACATTCCTACTTCAGTGTTAGTAAGTGGTAAGGGTGCATCTTGCCTTTCCAGAAGGCCATCTGGTAGTATGTTGCAAAAGTCTTAGACTGCATATCTGCCGTTTGACCTAGCAGTTTCATGCAGGGAATATAGACTCAGAAAATAACTGGAGACATTTGTAAAGCATTATAGCATTACATTTAGTTGAGGAAAACTAGAAATAACCCAAACCAATAGTAGAGAATTGGTTTAAAAATTAATAAATTGGTATACAATGAAAGCATTTAGCATAATATTGCAAAAAATTCTTAATGACATTGAAAATATTGGGCAATATATGTTAGAAAAGAACCTAAAACAGTATGTAGAATATAATCCCATTTTTGTCATATTTCTATCTCTATACCATAGCAATATCCATTATCAGTTGTTTAGGTTTGTCAAATATAGGATTGGCTGAAGACTTGAATGTACCATAATTTCTACATCTAGAACTTCTGTATAACCCACTTTTTCTCATTTTCACAATCATTTGAAGAGTTTTATTTTAAAGATAAGGACTTTTGGATCTATACTGGGTAAATATAAACAATCTGAAGTTCTGCAAAAATTTATAAAATTGATTCTGCTAGAGTTTATTAGGTTTATTTACATCAAAATTGTTACCTGGTACACCCTGGTGGCTTAGCAGTTAAGTCCGTGGCCTCTGGCTGGCATAATCCACATACATCCCAAGGACCCGCCTGACCTGGGCCCCAGGGGAACAACCAAATATAATAAATAGATGCTTCTTCCTCCTCTCTCTGCCTGTCTGCCTAATTCACTTCATTCCTGCCTGTACCTTTCCTCTAAATATAAAAAAGTTGTACCCTGCTCCATGTTCTGTATTTGACAAGATTTCCTTAAAGGTTATCCTACTTGTCTTAATTTTTTTCCCTGTTAGAGGAAAAAGTTGCAAATGCCAACCATTTTAGCACTGAATAAACTAAATAAAAATGGATTCACTTCTAATATCACCCTTTCATAAATATCCTCCACATAGTTGTTAGCATAGTGCAATACAAGCATCTAACAGTTTTAAAATAATCTTGGAGAGGTTATGAATATGCTTTAAAACTTTGTGGTTTTTTTTAATTTTCAGAGGTGACAGTCAGTTTTGTATTCAAAAAGCAGCCATCTATTCATTGAATTTTACGTCGAACCCACCTCAAAGGGTATTTAAACTTGTTGACCAGATCAATCCATCTATTTTCTGCATTCATATTACAAACTGTAAGTATTTGATGATGATATACTTTGTGAAGCTGAACATTTTATTCTCTTATGGAACATATTCCATCCAGGCGGAATCAGAAGACAGTCATCTGCAAAGAGAGAGATCTCATAATAAAACAATAAAAACAATCCCTGACCATATCTTGATCTCAGAGTTCATGCCTCCAAGATTGTGAGAAAATAAATTTCTGTCATTTAAATTTTTTTTTTGAAGTTCCACCTAGTTAGATTTAAAATAATCATTCTACAGTTTGACTGCAGTATATCTTTTGAGGCTGTTTCACAGGCAACTACAAGTAACTTTCTAGAACTGTGGGCACACATGTTTTCTTTAAAAAGTAACTGTGCCTGTGTACTTGTTTTTGAAATCGCATACTTTCTTTCAAAGTTATCTGTGATTTGTAGATATGCATAAGAATCTAAATTTATTTAGGCATATGTGTTCTTTTACTTTATTTTGGTATTTCCTCCTGGTATTATATAGTTAAGAATAAGGTTCAGCTTTGGTTTCAATTTCCTTTTTTCTCATTTATTTTTACTAAGAATATTTGCATGAAAACAGGATCTTTATTTTTATCTAACCATTTAACTCATATAGGTATCTCAATCCAAAGTACATGAAAGTACAGAATGTTATGAAGATACCAAAGATCAGAGATACATTTCTGGTTGTACCAATGAGGTATCATTGTCTTTTGATTTTCAGTTTGGGTTTGTTCCCTGGCCATTGAAAACTTAGGTGGATGTTGTGCTGTCTGTAATCCGTAGTGACTGGTCCATCACTGTCACGTTTTCTGACAGCCAACCCGGTGAACACACCAGCCCATGCCCTTCTCCCTCCCCTGTGCACAGCCCAATATTCTCCTGGGCTCTGCGGTGCCTGGGCAAGGGGAGAAACAGGATCTGTCCTTCCCAGAGCTGTCTGGAGAGAGCTTCCCCAGAGACCTGTGCAGCAGGCTCCTCGGTCCATGAGATTACTGCTGGCCTCTGCTGTGCTGGTCACCTGCACTTGAGAAAGCAGTGTTTCCACACTGGTAGAGAAACAGGCCAAGTCTGGGAATTTATTACTTAATAAGATGAAAGAAATCTTGGGGGACATGTATAGAGAGACACTTTTTTTCTTCACAGTAGCCTCAATACTACTAAAAGCTGTTTCCAACATATGCTATATATATTATATATATATATATATAATATATATTTTATACTGATGTATAGTGTTTTCTCAAACAGATAAACCTTCATTATCCTTCATGAATCCAGAAGTACCTGATGAAGATAACTTTGATAAACTGATGAAAATGTCTGATGGTTTTTCATGGAGTACAGAATCAGATGTTTCTTCTAGAACCAAGTTGGATGCTCCAAATATTGCTAAATATGAGGTGAGCCAAGAACTTGGTAAAGTCAACCTCTTGAGTCACAGGTAATCTGTCCCGTAAGTTAATGTAGTATATTTCCAGCAAAACCTGCCTCCTGGAGACCTAGAATTCATATTAGAGATGAAAAACTTAATGTTTGTGCTTACAAATCAGATCTGGAAATTGAGTGGTGGAATTCTAACATAGGCTTCAAAGATGTTGATTCTGTGTTAAGCTTGCACTTGTCTCTGCAGAACTGTTTTTCTCCACCTCAGAAGGTGCGGCGGTGTGCTTGAGGCTTGGGGGCTGGGGACACCGAGGGGATTGGTTGGATGTCTGGTCCTCTTCTCCAAGTTGTATTTAGTTTCAGAGACTTTGGGAAAGATGGGTGCTATTTGTATCTATTCATTAGTAAATCTTTAAAAATGTGGTGTTCATCAACTTTGAATAAACTTCAGGATTTTTTTTTTTTTTTTTCAAATGAAGGCTTATAGACAGAAATGAATGTGAGCAGGCAGACAGGCAGAGAGAGGAGAAAGGAGCACTTAATTTTATTTAGTTGTTCATCTCGGGCATTCTGCCCCGCAGCCCCAGGCCACCCTCACAGCCCTGGAACACGAACCTGAGTCTCTGGGGTGTATACAGAGTGTACTCTTGGCCAGAGGCAGCTGACCCAACTGATACGCCATCAAGGTGTGCCAGGAGTTTTTGTTTTTGTTTTTTAAAGAGAAGTATAAAAGCGTATGTGCTAGGTTCTGAAAGAAGTGTGGAAGAACATAGTAAACATGGAGAGGCTACATGTCTCCTTTAAAATGCACCCTATAAATACTGTTAGCCAGTGGGCATATATTCCTGAAATGCATCTGTAAAAACACACAGATACTGCACGAAGTGGGATTTGTAGTACCCACATTGACCTATAAACTTCCTTTTTATTCAGCAATAAATCTTAGGCATCTTCCCACGTCAGTGTAAAAGCTACCCTTCTGCTGCCAGACACTGAGCAGAACTTTCCAGGTATATCCTCACACAACCCTGAGAGGACACAGCAGTGTCCCTGTTTAACTGGTGAAAAAAGCTTAGGTACTTAGAGGAAAGTAAATTGTCAGAGCTAGTGTTAGAGTTTCATCTCACTGAGAGTGTCCTTCTCTGTATGGATCAGCACTTGTTATGGAGCCATTCCCCTACTAACAGACATTTCTTTCTGGCTTTTGCTATTATAGCTAATCCTCAGTGAAGATCCTTATAGATATATACATCTTTGATTAAATCTTTAGGATATGTGCCTGTAAATGGGCTAACGTGGTCAAAACGAATGGAAATTTAAAATATCAACACCAAATTGTCCTCCAAAAAGATAACTAGAGTTCACATTCGCTGCTCCTATAAAGGAGAGGACTTGTTCCCCATATACTAGTGGCATTAGGCATTCGTGTAACATTTTAATTTCAAGAAAGTAGCAGTACACCCAGTAGCTAGACATGTTATTTTGAATATTGGGTAAACATTTCTGAGATTTGGGAAAGAAGGCATATCAATATTATGGTTTTCATGTATAGTGTATCTATTATTTAAATAATTATTGCTAGTGAAAAATAATCACTTCTCTCATCCCTGTCCTGGGCCATCCAGTTCCTGTCTGCAGAGGCAGACACATGCCAGTTTCTTACAGGACTTTTAGAATGAAAATGCCTGCAGGTGCAGTAATGTGCACACACAGAAACACATCCTTAAGATGTGGGGGAGCTCGATGGTAGCTGTGTGGGCAAAGATTGCATTTTTTTACTCAATACTGTGTTCCTGCCCGGTCCTGGCAGTGCAACCTGGCACAAAGTAGGTATCCGGCGAGTGTTGAGTAAATGCTTAATAGCACATGACAGCTCTTGGTTATTCTATTTACAGTATGGGGTTCATCTACAGACTTCAGATTCATTTTTAAGATTTCCTTCTCCTCTTTCGTCATCTCTGTGCACTGATAATAACCCTGCAGGTAAGTGGGCATTTTCCTTTCTCTCTGTAAACAGTTTGCTCTTAGTTTAAATTTATTGTAATCATAATTAAACAAGCTTCATAACTAGAAATAGAGTCTTAGAGTAGAAACAGGTCTCAAGGGTTGTGTACTTCAGTTGCCCACCCAGTGCTAGAACCTTAGAAACACATGGAGTCACTGCCTTTGAGCACCAGCAGTGATGGAGAATTCACTACGTGAAATCAGCCCACTCAGTTGTTTAACACTTCCAGGTGTTGGAAAGTGCCTGGAACTATAGTCAGTAGTTAACTTTGATTAAGCACATAGTGTATTGAGTGCATGCAGTGTTTTTCCAGTTGCTCCCCACCATAGTCCTCTAAGGTAGGGTTATTACCTGGTTTTTTTTAGCTGAGGATACTGGAACCCCTCAGTTTTTTGCTCAGGCTCACTCAGGCTGTGGTGGAGCAGAATGTAGCCGCTGCAGCTGCCTCCCTTAGGTCCTGCTTCTTTTAGGAGTATCTGTGGAGGAGCCTTCTTGGCAGTGGAAGGTAGCAGGCCTGACCCTCCAGTCTTCTCTGTGAAGAAGCTAGCTGCGTTGTGGAGTATGGCATGTGGCTTAATGAAGCATCATTTGTTATGTAAAGAAAATATCCTTGTTCATACTAGGAACAGTGTAAATGAAAACCAAACTGAGCTACCATTTCCACCTATTGGATTGGCAAAGCCTAAGAAATTTTAAGTCTTCAGAGAAGTCGGCACTGATCTACATAGCTGGAGCTGAAAATTGGTACAACTTCTGTAATGAGCAAATTAGCAGTTTGTCCAAATACAAGTGAATATGTCCTTTGACTCATCTCTTCCACTTTAGGAGTTGGTCCTACAGAAACTCTGGCCCACGTGCAAAATGTGCATTTGCAGCATCGTTCGTGATAGCAAAGCTAGAGACAACTCAAGTGGAGACAACTCAAGTGGCCATTAATGGAGAGATGCTTAAATTACGGCATTATCTCTAGTAGGGTACTGATTATCCCTGAAGAAAGGGAGGAAGTTCCTCATGTACTGAGATAGACAACTCCATGATATATTGTTTGGTGAAAAAAACAAAGGGCAGAATTTATATTGTGCATTTGTTTCTAAAAGGGAAAATAAATACTAAAACTACACACACACACACACACACACACACACATACACACACAAGCTTTAATTTGCACAGAATAATTACAGAAAGATGCACATGTAACTTCATGCTGATTGTCTTTTGGGAAGGGAACTGGTAGTAGCTTGGGAGCAAAAATCCTTGACAAGAGTTGATATCTTTGATACCCTCACTTGATATCTTTTGTACCTTTTGAATTTTGAATCACAAGCATACATTACCTACTTGAAAAAATAATTTTTAAACCCTATTTCAGCATGTTTTCTATTTATATCATAACTTATTCGGTGATTTTACCTTGAATTTACTTTAAATTGCAATTTTTTTAGTTAGCACTGGGCAGTTGAAAAAAACCTCTTTTTCATTATTTTCTCCCCTTGGAAATGTTATGATTTCCAGCTTTCCTGGTGAACCAAGCTGTTAAATGCAGTAGGAGGATAAATTTGGAACAGTGTGAAGAAATTGAAGCCCTGAGCATGGCTTATTACAGCAACCCTAAAATTTTGAGGGTAAGAATTATTTTGAATGGAACTGATTCATTACATATGTTTTCTGTTCTTTGTAGCCTTTAAAATATGACAAGTATAGAATAATATCAGTACATGATTGACATTCAAGTTTAAATTTCTTCTCTAGTTCTTTAGTATAATGATAGCAAAGATATTGAAATACCCACTTAGAATAATTTTTATTTTTTATAGTTAATTCATATTTTGCTTTCATTCATTTTGATGATAACCAATAATTCCGGTCTCTTGAATAAAATAAAATGTTTAATAACCCAATTATTTAGAAATTATAAAAACATTTTAATGTCTATGACAGAAATAATATTAATAATAAAAAAGATCTTTCTGAGAATCACCAGGCACTAACAGAAAATCAACTGTGGTTGGCAGATAACTAGGCAGCCAGGAAAGACTGGGGCTAAGATTGTGAAGGAGGAGAGGTGGCGCAGAGACCTCCCGCAGAGGTGGTTCAGTGACCAAAGCCTGAACTGAGTAAAGGACTGAGGCCACTGGCCTGCTTGGTGGGTGACAGGCACATTGCACAAGGAGAAGACATTCTTCAGTGATTAAAAACCATAGAACTATTGTGAAAGGATTCCCCATTTCCTTTTTTGGGGGGTGGGGTCATTCTATAGGGGTAGGGTGGCCCCTGGCACTGGTATTCACTGGGACTTCAGTTTTCAGAGTTTTCACCTTTTCCTCTCCCCTTTCTTTCCTTCTCTCTCTGCTCATAAGGTAGCCATGCAGGCCTGTGAGTTCTTCCAGCCAGGTTGGCTTCGCCCTATCGCCCTGGAAGTAGCTCTTCAGGTGTGCAGGCACGGTTATCTTTCAGCACAGCCTCCGCAAACATGCCTGCCTGTCCCGTCCTTCACACGCCCTCTGCCCTAGCGCAGTATCTGTCATGAGACGAGAGAAGTGAGGCTGGGAAGGTGTGGACAGAAAGGGAGGGAGGCAAGGCCTTTGGGATGGCAGGAACTTGACATCAAGGGCCATGAAAATCATTTGGGCAAGTGATGGTCAAGGAGGACAGGCACAAGGAGAGTGATGGATAGGAGCCACGTCCTTCCCCCAGAGCTGCATCACTGATGACCAAGCAGAAAACACCGAATAATTAAACAGAAGCGTGGAGGCTTCCTGGGACTGGCTCTGCCAGTTAGCCCGTGGAGCTTCCAACCTGAAGGAATTGAATGTAGAAAAAAGATTACCTCTTTGTAGTTACCTATTTGTGTCATAGCTACAAAAATATGTAGATGACAAGTCTTGATTAAGGGAATTCTGTTTTCCTCTCTGTGACATCTTTAATATGATGAATATGCTTTGGGTTTCTCTGAGCCCAAGATCTGAAAAAGCAATAAAAATGCTTCTTTTTGTTGTACTTAACAAAATCTATTGTGGTTTCTTTTTGTCTAGGTGCCAAAATCTGAAACTAAGGTAAGAGTATTTCTTAATGAAAGTAAGATAGCTTATGATATATTGCCTTATCTCTTTGAAATGAATACACCTATGATGAGAACACCTTACTGCCAGTAGCGAAAACATAGGAAAATACCTTAGTAGATTATAGATTGTGTAATCACACTTAGATTTTCAGAGCCCATCTTTCGTGTAGTCCACACTTCTTCATGTTTAAATGGCCTAGTTACCCTGACATGAGTGTGACCAGCGTCTCTACTTGCAGGGCATCCCTTGATACCTTGCTGGTCTCCTGTCGAGAGAGCTGGCGAGCTCCTGGGATGCTCTGTTCAGTGTAGAAGATGAAAACATTTTGTCCAGTGAATGTACACACCGGCCAAGGGGTTATGTCTGTCTTGATCAGGAGGCCAAAGCCTCTTTGTTGATATGTCAGAGATGGAATGCGAATCTGCCCCTTATTCTTGGCTCTGCGCCTTGTGCTTGCCTGTGAGTACTGTCTCCCAGGAGGCCCAAGGTGACTGTTTTATCATAGCCTCCCAAAGCCTGTGGGATTGGTTGTCTTGAGTTCAAAACTCAGCTTTGCCATTATTTCCTTGTGTGATATGTGCCTCAATGTCCTTAGTTGTCCAGCAGATGGTTAAGCGGCTGCTCCAGAGGCTCTGGATATAAGGCTTGAGTGGGAGCACGCAGAAGGTTTGCTGCCACCTCTGGCACCCAGGAAGCACCCAGGACTGCAGCTCTCACTGTAGTTGGTTTCATTGTCTCTGGACATAAGCATTGGGTTGACATTTGAAATAGTTGTGTAACTCTGGACTTCCGTACTGTATGTGGACCTGGGTTTCTTCATCTGCGAAGGTGTTTTCAAGCTTGTTTTAGTGATAGGGCTTCTTTAACTGAAATCCCAAACTGAACTCCCTCTAATGTATAACATGGACTGATTATGAAGCCCCGGGTTGAATCAGGGTTGGGGTCAGCATCTCTCTACTTGCCTTGCCTCCCACTCTCTTCTGTGGTTCCTCTAAAAATCCTACAGCTCCCAGGAATCCAGTTTAAAAGTCAGATGATTTTTTGGCTCTCAAACACCTCCAGCCACTGCAAAGTGCTCTGATTCTCCTGGCCAAATCTTGACCCATCTGTGGGGGCAGACGGGGACTTCCAACTCAGGGCTTGTGTTCTTAAGGACAAGGGTGTCAGCTAATATTGGAGATTTGTTTAGATTTTTAAAAGCAATTTTCAAGGTCTGTTAGAGGATCACGAATATAAAAATTAATCCAGTTTCCTCATTAAATGGAGCCTGTTATGATACTTGGAATCACTCTGGTTGACCCATCAGTGCAAATTGAGTTATAGCCCTGTCATTTCCTCATATGCGTTAGTTCTTGCTGGTGGGTAATGCAGGGATGGGATGTGATTGAGTAGGACATTCATGAAACCAGAGCAGCAGTGTCCATTTCACTGAGGGCCTGTTTCAATGGATGTTGATAGACTCAAGCAGCTCTGACACTTAATGTGGGCCATCAGCCTTTCTAATGCTTGACTAACCTGGACTCTGGTTTCTGCCAGCCATACCCACACATCATGGGGCTGACTCCATCAGAGGCTGGTGTGGAAGGTGTGCACTACCTTGGAACCCAGTGTCATTGCCGAATCAGGAATCTGCATGTTCAGATAAAGGAATCGAGATTGTCTTTTGATTAAACCTAAGACTAGTTAGCGGAAAGCATGGGACCCCTGTGAGACTCTTAAGCCTGTTATGTGGCATGTTATGTAGGGTCGTTGTGCTCGGTGCTGCCCTCTGCCACTCGGTCACGTGACAGCTCATCTCTGCATCCAAACCATGCCGTGTTCTTTTATGAGGGGTTTGACTTACAAGGCCAGTGGTCCTTCTTTGTCATGGGAGCAGGCATAAAGAACTTATCTATAACGATAGTGCAAATGCTTAGCGATTTTGAACTATAAACAGCGTGGTACATGGTTGATTACATCAAATCAATGTAAACCACTAGGCACAACTTAGATTTCTTCCTAACAATGGTTTCTAAGAAATGGCACTAGAGCAAACATCATATTTGACATATGTCGAAGGCCAACCATCAAGAGTTTAAAGGACTGTTCACTACTTTGCATCACCCAGCAATGGTGATGAAAATGTCCTTTATACTCTTGGGCTAACTAGGGCTTCCTGGTTCTGTTTAAAAGATTTATCTGTCTCTGTTTTCTCTTATTCATGATCCCACCACCGTGGTGTGTGTGTGTAGGAGTCATGTATAAATTGGGTCAAACAGATATTCAGGGAGGCTGTGGGTCTTTAGGGGAATTTTCATCACTCCTTAAAGAAACGCAGTGCCTAGTATTTGTAGCTTTCACTCTTCATTCTCCCCAACCATCTCCCTTTGTCCCCAGGAGGCACTAATCTCTCTGAATTTGCCTATTCTGAACGTTTTCTACAGATGGAATCATATGTTTGACTTCTTTCACTTAGCATATTTTCAAGATTCATCTATGTTGTAGCACATGTCAGTACTTCATTCCTTTTAATCGATGAATAATCTTTCATCTGGATAATATCACATTTTATCTCTATCAGTTGATAGACATTTGGGTTGTATTGAATACTGCTATGAACATTTGTGTGCAAGTTTATTGTGAACATGATTCAGAAGTAACCACTTTCACAGTTTCAGCTATATACTCATTTCTCTGTGGATGTATATATGTTTGTACATGTAAATACCTGTATTTTTGCAGATACAGGATTATAGCATGCATGTTGCTCTAGAGCATGCTGCTTCTCAGCAGAGGTTGGTTTCATGCTTTTCATTATGCTAACCCATTCACCTCTGCTGTAGCGTCTTCAGTAGCCCATGTCCTTTCTACTCAGCAGGTTTCTATCACTGTCCAGTCCATCATCATCCAATCTCTGAATAAGACTCTAACCCGACTGGATGGCACTGGCGTATTAAAGCAGGCTCTTGTGGAGGCTGGAGATGTCAAAATCTGTACTAACGTCGTTCTTGAGGTAGGTGCCCAGTTTGGCTTTGAAAGCTCAACCTGTTTGTCTTGGGGGTCCTGAGGGCACCCTCCAGGGAAGCACTGGCCCATTTTCTGGGATTACTTTTCTTGGCTTGGCTTCCTGCTTGCCTCCATGATGTCTCCATCCAGGACAGTTGTTGACCTAGAAATAGTCACAAATGATTTTTCTGTACAAACCTAGTGACTTACAGGAAAAGTTAAAAATGATTGCTGTTTTGCTTTAACACATTACCTCTGCAGAAACAGGCTGATTCCATTCTCAGACTGATACGGAACTATGTAATTGTGTTCAGAGAGTCTCGAATGACTGTCAGCAGAGCTAGATCTCTCATGATCTAATTGGGCAGCAGAGAAAACCTTCAATAAGTGGGAAAATGGGGAAGGACTTGCCTTCTGCATGTGTTTCACTTGAGTTTCTAATACAGCTACAGAAGTGTAATGAGAACAGGTGTGTCTGGAGTATCATTTTTGTTTTTAGGTGAAGTACAGCATCACACATACAGAAGCAGGGGAAATAACAAAAGCTGGAATCTCTGTCCTGCTGGGGACAGTGAGCAGTGCAGGAGTTCCATTCCAGCAAAAGTTTGAAATTCACTTTATTCAGGTAAGTTTGATCAATTTCGTTCAAGTACTTAACTTGCCAAGTAAAGAAACCATAATTTCTTAATGAAAAAAACCCTCTCAATTTAGAAGTTTTACCACATCTAACCTTTTGTACTGAACAGAGGGCTCACATGTAGCATGTGGAGTTTGTAATGAAATCAAGGAGAATACTGGGTCTTTTCCATTTGGCAATAAGTCTTTCTCCTCGTGAGCTTGTTCTTTTACAGCATGATGTCCTCCCGCACTCAGTAGATATATTTATAGTGCTGAGTAGGGGGAGACATTCTTTTATTGGTTGGTAATCCCAGATTTTAGCTGAAAAGCATCTCACTTTCTTCCTGTCATTTCCTTATTAAAATGAGGATTCTTGGGGGCATCTCTGCATTGTCTTTCAGCAAAATGCAAAGCCAGCGCCTCTCAGTGGAAACCCTGGTTATATTGTGGGCCTCCCATTGGCCGCTGGATTTCAGCCTCAGAATGGGTATCCTTTTCGGTTCTGTAGAGGAGGCTGATGTCCCTGTCCTTGTCGTGGGCCGCACTTCTTGCTGGGGTGCCGTGGCTATTCGTGGGCGAGGAGAGCACTGTGGCCTGGAGCTTCCTCTGGGTGCTCTTGGGTGGGGTGGCACTGACTGCATGGAAAGTGGGGCACATGGAGCCTGGCGGCAGGGACGACACGGCAAGGCTTGGGAAAATGTCAGTGTCTTAAGATAAAATTCTTAAGACTAGAAAGTTGACAGATGTTTTAGATGTATTTAATTGCACACTTAAACAGAGACTCCTAAATACACTGAATGTTTTAGAAAATTTGAAATTCTTTTGAAGGGCCTGAATAGCAAGGAATACAGTTATAATTATTTTTCATTATTACTTCTCCTGGGAATAACTGTCAAAATTCCAGAGGACCAGAGAAGGGATGTTTGGGTCATACTCCTGTCTCATGTCACACACGTGACACTGTCTCCTGAGAATCAGGCTCCTTCAGTACTGGCTGTTGTCCCTTAACTTTCTGTGAATGTCTGGAATTATTCAGACCATGAATAGATATGGACAACTTACTATTCTTCGTAGCACAACTGAGCAAGACTGCTTAGCAGCAGAGGGGCTTCGGACCCCAGTATTATTTGGTTATAATATGCAGTCTGGCTGTAAACTAAGGTAAGAGTAACTTGTTTCCACTGGCACTTGTTTGTATTGATCAGAAAACAAAAGCATCTCTACCCTTGCCCATTTTAATCAAACCTTTGCATCAGCTGACAAGAGCATATGAAAGGTGCAAGTTTGCTGCTTGTCATCATTGATGGACAGTAGCAGTGGTCACAATACCTTGTAATGATGTAGCTCTTCTGTTTCCTAATTTAATTCTCATTAGCTAGATACCATGTCATGATTCATAGGAAAACTATCACAGTGATTTTTCTTAAACATGGCAGAGGAAGTCTCGAGGCTTTGTATGTGTCGGTTTTAAGGTGGCATGGCACTTACGTTCACAGCAAGAATATTTTGAAAATCCTTCCCATATTTCTGAATTTTAACATATACATCAAACAAACCCAGTAAGAGAAAGCCTGTATGTGATGTTTTAATTGACCTTTTTTAAATTATCAAACATGTGCATAAAGTGAAACATCAAGTGCCTTTGCATGACTCGTTATAAAAAACAGCAGTTTGTACCCTCATTTCCACCACCTCAGAGGCAGTTATTTTCAACTGTTGCAGCTGAATTTTTGGAAATGTACCCCCTAAATCTTTATATAATATACATATAATGCTACTTCATGATTTCTTTTATGAATTGTTTGCATTCCCACTACAGAAGATGAAGACTTTTTCCCCCCTGCATCATCATCTCCCCCTTTCCTCCCCTCCAGCACCCCTCCTCACTCACTTCTAATCCTTATATCTCCCCAGGGTACTTATATCATTATTGTGGTTAGACCAATAGTCACTTTTTAGTTTTGATTACTTTAGACCAGCATTTCTTAAAGGGGGTTCCATGGAATACATTTCTACATGATGTCCGTTGGAGTAGGCTTGTGGTCCACTATTGTTTGCGAAACACCAAATTAACATGATTTCTTACTGTAGGACTTCTCAGAGTCTTTAATCTCCAGTGTTCTTCAAAAGGGATATGGGTATTAACAGTAATACCAGAACTTTTGGCCATGGACCCTCCCTCTGTACAGTCTCTTGACACAGTTTGGGAATGTTTTGGATTCATCTCCTTGGACAGCCAAGATTTTGCTAAGTAACACTATGGCTTCTGTGAAATCCCCTTTTTGGAGAGTGAGGAAGCTGGAGAGAGCATGCGTGCTGTCAAATCCTATCAGAAATGCTGTCATGAGCAATAGCTCCATCTGACCGTCATCTCTTTCTTTCCAAAAGACTGACCACAGCTGTCCCATGTCAGCTGGTAGCGCAGAAGGTGAAGAGCTTGCTGAAAGGCCAGACTTTCCCAGATTACGTGGCTCCTTTTGGAAGTTCTCGGGCTCAAGATGTGCTGGACTGGGTGCCTGTCCACTCTATCAGCCAGGCCTCCAGTGTGAAGGTAAAGGGGGAGAGGTTGAAGGCCACGTGCTCTTCTCCCCAGGGGGAGAGGCAGCTGGGGCAGTCCCCGTAAGGAGCTGGGTGGCTCTGGGTGGAGCTCCATCTTTGTGATCAGGTAGGCCTGGATCTTAAATACTGATTTTGCCCCTTGTTAGCCTTATCTGCCTTCAACTGGTGATTTTGGGGGTTTGAATCGGTTTCCTCATCTGCATTCACGGTGCCTAGCGGCCAGTGCCTAAATGGAAACCGCCACCAATACCACCGATGTCATTGTTGGTGGTACAGGAGGCCTATTCTAAGCAATGTGATCGGAGATTGGTGTAGGACTGTCTCAGAAAGATGGGACTTCCTCCCATCCACATAGCTGCCCCGTCCATTGTTCCAGGTCTATAAAGGCAGCCTATGTGTAAGAGCTTTCAATTCCAAAGTTCCCAAAAGAGTTTAATGAAGTTGACATCCTACAAATAGGTTCCCAGTCACATGAGATTCTTCTACCCACCTTTTTCTTTTGTCTCAGCAGTCAGAGTGTGGGCCGGCCCCATCACTGGAGGCATGCAGCTCCATCTTAGCCTTTAATTGCCCAGCTTTTTCTTGTCACAGTTTCTTCAGGCCTTTCATTATCTGCATAGCATATTTATAGCCTGGGGACAATGGGGGTGAGAACTAGCTCACTCGCTCTGATCCTGCCCTCCCCACTGAGTCCCCAGCAGAGACCCGTGATTACTCAGTCCCTGCTGTTCAGCTGCTAAGTCTTGGCTCAGCGCTGCTGCCTCAGTGAATCAAGCAAATTGCTTCTGGGAGATGGGTTAAGACATGCAGTTATTATGCCCCACCAGAAGGGAAAATGTGGGCTAGGATAGGAGGCAGCAGTGTGGACATTAGCATTACCAGGGCCTGTGCAGGTCCAGGGAGACGAGAGTCTGGAGCAGGTTTTGTACCCATGTTCCAGGAAACCCAGGTAATGCAGGCAGGCGAGCATCTGCCAAGCTCAGTTTATACCAGCTGCATGCTTCAGCTTTTCATAACCAGATAGCCTCAAGGATTTTTCAGCTTGAAAATTTCTTAAAAGGCAGTTCTGCCTACTGGATGGTGGTGAAGAACACTTGGTGATTTGGTGGAGGGCAGGGTGTGCTAACATATACAATGGGGAATGGGGAACCTTTGCATGTGAGTTTATTTTAATGTGTAAAAATAAAAATAATTTTAAAAATATTTTTAAAAAGGCAGTTCTAAGCTAAGGGATTTCCACCAGTGCCTTTTTGGCAGGCACCAAAGGTAGCAGGCCTGTTAGCTTTTAATGCCTTGAAGAGAGACAGTATTTTAAACTTACTGTGGAAATATTTCAAACATATTTCAAACATACAAAAGTAGAATAATACAGTGGAGTCCTATCTACCACAGCTTCAGTGGTCATCACATTTGCCAACCAGAGTCTCTAAAGGCAGGAATAAGGTGCACTTGTCCATTTTGCCCTGGTGGCTGACCTACCAGGGCCTGGGGAGATGAGCCCAGCTTCTGCTGTGCCAGCCTGCACTTGGGCTGGTTGTGGCGTTAGTGGTCTTGGCTCACATGGACAGTTGTCTGTGAACGCCATTATAACACCTTAATTGCCGGCTGATGAAACCAGCTAAATGAAAACACTTAAATGTACTCTAAATGCATTTTAACATGATAGGCAGTTAGGTTTCATGTCTATTACCACCATCCTCTTCTCCATGCCCAATACCAGTTCCCTTCCCATCTTTTCTCTGAGGTAGATGTAAATAAACATGTAGATCAAGTTAGAGCAGTGGAGGCCCTGAAAGTTCCACAGCTGGGTGTTAAGATTCCTGCAGATCCCAGGTAATACTAGCCTCTTTAGAAATAGGAGGGGATGGAAAAATTATACTTTTGGTGTTAATATTTTTGGAGCATTGAGTGCTTTAAAAGTATGTGCTTTGTCTACACTGTTTTTATCTGAACTTCAAGTCTTTTCATTCTCTTGTTCAGAACATGTAATAAGTGAAACATTTTATAATTAAAACTCTGAACTGCAGATTAAATTTGACTTGAGATTGTGCAATTTTCAAATTCATTAATGGCATTTTGTTTTGCAGGATTCCTGCCAGCTCCCAGTGGCTTTGGTTATAGAAGTGAAGTGGACGAAGTACGGATCCTTACTGAACCCACAGCCTAAGATAGTAAACGTGACTGCAAATCTAATTTCATCCTCATTTTCTGAGGTAGGCCTGACTCAAAGATGGAGGTTAAAGCAAGAGTCCAGGCAAAACTCAAGTGTGATAGGTAAAATTTATTATTTGTGAAAAAGATTTTAATTAAAATGTAAACAGCCTGGATTATTAAAGCAAATTTGGCAGTCATTACTTCTTGGAGAAAAAAACTCCACTGACAGTGGTTTTATTCACATTAGCATTCTTGTTTAGATTTCATCTTTAAGGTTCCTGAGAAAATTGGTTGTGATTGATATTGCGTTATTAATTAGGACAACCTGGGTAGAAAGTAGAGAACCTGGGTAAAAATTGTAACTCATCCAAGTTCATGTTGAGTAGTCCTCCACGTGCCCATCGGATTCATGAAGTGACAGTAGTCAGGTCAGGAAGAGAATGAAAGCTGTTGCATCTTGTTAACCTTGTAACACACTGGAGAGTGAGGCTGGCATCTGACTTCTTATTTCAGACACACTCAGGAAATGAAAGGACAATTCTTATTTCCACTACGGTTACTTTTGTGGACGTATCTGCAGCTGCAGAGGCAGGCTTCAGAGCTCCGCCAACCATCAACGCCAAGCTGCCCTTTAATTTCTTCTTCCCGTTTGTCTGATGTAAGTTTTAAGTCCCAGCACCACACCTCTAGCATGGGGTGGGGGGGCCCCGAAGTCCCTTGGAGACATCCCATTTTGTGCTTGAGGTAGCCTCCTAAGAAACACACCTCCCCTCTCTACTCACTTCTCTGCTTTCCTTTTGAAATTTCGGTTTGACTTTAGAATGAGGCGCCATCTGGTTTTGGTCGTTTCCAGTACACTCAGCATGTCGGTCATATGTGGGAACACATTGCCTTTGGGAAAAATGATGATGAGACTTTGAAGTAGTGCAGGCATTGAGTATTTATCCAATTTATTCATCCTCTGCTTCAGTGCGGGTTATTCAAAAAACATTCATTCCCTTTACTTCAAGTTTTCTTTTCCAGGTCTTGCTAAAATGAGTACAGAAATAGCAAAATATTGTATAAAATCAAGCAAGTAGAGTACAAGGCCTCACAAATGTCATGTTAATTACGGTGGAGTCTTTGGTCTAATTACCATTTCTGTACCAGGCACAGCAGCAAGATAGCTTTTCAGCTGGTGGGCTGGTATGGCATGCCACAGAGCATCTGAAGCTGGAAAGAATATAGTAGGAGGGTCTGAGGGAAGGAGAGAGTTTATTTTATACATTAATTGTACAGTAATTGAAAAAAAACGTTGTTCGGTGGCAGAACTGGGTAGAGCCTGGATTCTGGAATGCAGAGGAGGGGGTTGGGGACCAAAGAACAAATTCCCTGGGAGAAACTGACAGAAGAAACTATTTGGAATAGCTTAGTAATATGAAAGACTTTTCTAGAATGAGCCAATAACTAAGATAGCTTCCTTTTTTCCTTTTGTGTTTCAGGGATGTACTGGTTTTTCAATATACACGTGCAATTGGAAAATCATTTGTATGAGATTAAATTTTATAAAAACAGCTAGTAATTGTCCAGCTTTGTTGTTCATCTTCAAGCAAAAGTAAAGTTCAACATGAGAAGATACAGCTTATGATAAGTTTGTTACACAGTGTGAGCAGGAGTGGATGGAAAATTCTCAGTCATACCAAAGAAGAAACAGGGTCTTCCAAAGGACTGTGTCCCCACAGAATCCAAGCTGGCCAGGAGGGAGGCAAGGGCTGTCAAACCAAACCTCTTCCCCGAACGGCCCCAAGAGATGGCTGTCTTTGTCACAGAGACAAGTCTGTCTTTGCAAATACTTGTCTAGTTCACCTCACCAAGAAGTCCATGTTGTTTCAATAGCTTGTTAAGTCTTTCAACTTCTTGTTCCTATTATTACAAAAACAGACTAATATCAGAATTTACCTTCTGGGCCTTACTCAGTGAGCCCAAGGGATACACAGTCAAATGAAAGCGGCACTCCTTGTGGGATCTGTCTGTGGGTGAGGTGGGTGGGGGCCGAGGGGCTACCACAGGGGCCAGGGAGGCTCAGGGTGCTTGGCAGAGCTTGGGGGAAGGAGCGGGGGTCTGAGCTGAGTGTGAAAGGCAAGGAGGACTTGGTCAAGCAAAGGGTACTCTGCTAAGGGCACTGAAGGAGCAGAGGCCTGCCTGTGAGACACACTGTGCCCAAGGAGGGGAACTGTGAACAGATGGCATTTTCCCAATGTCTTACCTTCTCAGAGCAGCTGAATTCAAGGTGCTGGATCTTGGTGGCCAACTGTAGATTTATCTGTTTTAACCGTAACAGTTGCCGTTCTGAACGTGTCTTAACAGAGATAATTATCCCTGAAAAACAATTAAGGGTCTCAGTGATACTGGTTTCTAGTTTAATCACTCGGGGGAAAAAAAATCTGTGTTCCTTATAAATGTATTCAGTAAGAGAATAAATATTCAGTAAGAGAAGTAAAATATTCATCGCTTAAAGGGACCAGAACTAGGAGGGTTAGATGGTTCACTTCTGAGCTATTAAGTACCCAGTTAGGAAATACTTGGTTGCACAGGCTGAGAAATCCTTAAAAATCAGCACTGACCAGATGAGCAGTAAGCTCCTTAACACAGTGTGCATTCCCGCCAGCGCTGCCTAGCAGCGTGGACACAAATACCGAGAAAGCACAAGGCTGGACGTGCTGGAGCATGGTTTGGGGACTGTCACTTCCCCAACTTTTGCCTACCACAGCTGTGACCAATTTAGTTGTCAGGCAACAGTCTAAATCTTGGCTGAGGGATGGGTCGTCAGCCTCATTTAATGGCTCCCAAATGCCCACACCAGGAGGGAACGTAGCCTCAAAAGGCTGCTGTAACTGGGTCCCCTCTGCCCGCTTCCGAGAAAGAATGATCGTGTCTGTGCTTGTTACTCATGAGTCTCGGGGCAGCAGTGCCTGGTCCATGCCTTCTTGGTTGTCTCATGGATTTACCTTGAGTGGCTTTTCCAGACCTTCATGTCATGCCACTAAATTTGATAGAATGTAGCAATAGGTGTTAGCCAGTGCTCCTATGCCCAGTTACCATTTAGCCAAAGAAAATGAATGAAAATCAGACTTCATCGGTAAAAGCGAATCCCACAGTGGTGTGATGTGAGGAATAGACAGGAACTGTGTAGTTCATGAGTCATTTCCAATCAGTCCTAGTTTATCTGTCTCAATTGTGTTCAACCTTGATTAATGAAACAATCAACTAGTATCTTCCATAGCAACTGCAGATCCAGGGGAGTGCTGTTAGCAAACTTTGACTCTTTAGCTCTAGACTGGCCCTTAAAGCCATGGGGAGCCCACAGGCAGAGGGGCTGCCACAGCCCTGCCTCCGAGCAGACAGGGCCCTCCCCTGCCAGGTCATGCTGCGCCCTGCTAGGCCTCACTGCGCCACCCAGGAAGGGAGGTCTCTGTGTCAGGGACAGGTGTGTCTCCAGCAGGCTGCACTGTCACTCACTGACAGTGAGGCACAACGTATCATAATGGACTCTCATCTAGGGATTCCCAGACTGGCTGGATGCCCTGGTCACCTGGCAGTGCTTCCCAAAAGAGATACGTCCGTGCCTTGGCAGCAGACTCTCCATTTCAAAAAGCTTCGAAGGTGATTCTGATGCAGCAGGTCCAGAGACAGGCATTGGAGCAACTGCCGCTTCACTGGCAGCCGAACAGGTGACTGACGGCAGTCCCTCTATCCATGTAAAGTCACAGCTGAAACCTGCCTTCTCCGGAGTGGAGGCTCCCTGCCCACACAAAGGGCGTGTATGAGGACTAGGGTTTTTGCCTGAAATACAGTAAAGCTCCAGAGCACTGCCTACAGCATGTTGGTGGTTGTATTTCCCCACTGCAAAAGTGTCAAAAGGTCAACTTGGAAAATTATTAAAATTCCTTCCGAACAGAGCCTTCATTATGCTAACCTGTGTGACTTTCTCAAAGGGGTGGAAGCCAGCGGATGGCATTTCTCAGCTTATGTCGCATGACCCCTTTTGGATGGTGCCCTCCCTGAACACTTCAGGAAACAGCGAATTAAAAACAAAGTCACTCTGGGAACCAAGCCTGGATCAGTCTGTCCCTTCCACAAGTATCTTCATAATCATGAAAATAAGACCTAAAGGAAGAAGCTAAATCCTCTCCGAGCACATGTCCCAGTGTCAGTTGGGGCCACAGAGGCAGTGGTAGGACCCCAGAACAGACCTTTCAATCTCCCCAGAATGTAGGAGGAAGAGGCCGCATGGAAAGTAGGAGTGCATGTGCTGCTGTCCCCTCCACAGCCCAAAGCACAGGGGACATACCATTGATGATCCGGGCCACTCGCCACAGCCGGAGCAGAATCAGCAGACCAAGGGCCTCAAACTTGTGCTCCTCGAACAGGAAGATAATGTCGAGGATGAAGGAAATCACCACCACAACGGAGTCCAGGATTTCGAACTTATGGTGAAAGAACTCCAGGCGGAAGACAAATATCTTAAAGAAAATCTCCATCATAAAGAAGGTCAAGATGAGAATGCTCATGTAGTGGAACACCTGAAGGGGACAAGGGGCCACAGTGAGAGGAGCGCCAGGCTGGTCATGAGTCACACGGAGGAGCTGACTTTGAATCAACTGCCCAGTCAACATCCAGAGTTCACTTGTTCACCAACCCTGAACTCTCCAGCACAGGCTCTGTTCTCGGCCTGGGCAAACAGCTGGGGACAACGGTGAGATGGGACCGGCTTTCTGAAGAGCAAGTGGGCAGCGGAGAATTACCTGCTATGCCTTGAAAGGTCCAGCTCTTCCACTCCTAGAAAGTTGGTCTACACTAAGCTGTAAGGTAGTCTACTGGGGAGTTTTTTGTAGAACAAGATTTTCTACTTTGTACAACAAGAGAAATACCATTAGATGGTGCTCGTCAGATGCGTTGTACCTCCATGTGGAGCATTACACGTCTGTTAAAAAGACAAGGCCAACCCCAAAGGAATAATTGGAAATGGTTACCATGGTAATCAGCAAGTGAAGAGAGTTCATCTTTATAAATTGTCTGAACTAAAATAGCCGTTTCTGTTCGGGGACAGGGGAAGTGCAAAATGAGATGTGACATCTTGGGCTGGAAAGCAAGGAAACTCTCAGACAATGAGTCATGTTAAAAAGACACACAGACCACTTGAAGAGGTGGCCCACAGCAACCAGAAGGGATGATTTGAACATTGAAAAGAATGACTGAAAGACAATACAAAAATCTGTGAATCCATAGTGATATATGCCCACATGTGGAGCAAAAAGGAAAGCTCATCTTTATAAAACTATCAATTACTAGATGTGAAGGAAAGATGGAATTAGAAATGACCAGCTTATATGTCCCATTGTATTCAGAGTAAGGCAATGATAAAACACTATTAAAGACATTCTTGGGACAAATGAGGAAATTAGAAATATTAACTGATTATCATGGAACCACTGATCATGTTTTCAGCTGTGACCATGTGAGTATGAGTCTGTAGGAGAAAGACCTCATCTTTGACCTGTTAAAGTATTTAGAAGTGAAGTGTCATGAAGTTTTAACTCAATTTCAAATGACCTGATAAAAATATGTTTAGGTATGTTTGTGGATATATACAGAGTATCAAATATAGTAAATCCTAATTTGCCATTTTTATAATGAAAAGTTAAGAAAAAAAGCAAAGGTAGGGAGGGTAGCAGATATGTTACTGATCCTAATAATAAAAATTGAGAGGAAGGCTTCAGTCATGCACACAAGGACGCCATCTGACCACAGAAGCAAACAACTCTGGGAAAGAGGCCAGGAGCTCCTTAGGAAGGAGGTTTACTATTTTCTTCTTGCCCTTTTACTAACTGAAAAGACAATTTTCCATTATTAATTGAATTTTTTTTAATGTATGTATCGGAGATGCTCTTAAGCCCACAGCCTTCTCCACAGCACGACGATGGGACACAGCAGGTGCATTTTGGTGTGTCGGCTGCCCAGGTGAGTGTCTGGACTGGTTTAGGCTGGCACTGTGAACTGGAGAATAAATGGGAGCACATCCTCAACAGGACAACAAGTGGCAGGACCATGTCGGAATGTGCCTCCAGGGGAGGGGACTGTCACTCTCCCATCAGAGCCTCCCCTCTAGAATCTAGGGTAGCTTGAGTCAGTCAAGTGAAAGTCCCTGCTGGCAGTTAATGCGAGTCTCTTAATTTGGAAAGGAAGACAGTTTCTCTGCCCTTTGACTAAAAGTGCCCAAAGCACTCTCTAATGAGCCCCCTGCCACCCCCAAGCAGATAACTAAGTGACATGGTAGCCAAGATCCCCAGGCGGACACACTACCTGGATGGCATAGTTGTTCTTGTCGGGCTGGATGATCCTCAGGTCGAGAACGAGCTCCGCGAGCACCAGCAGCGCGTCCAGGATGACCAGGCAGATGATGATCACCTGCGAGCAAGGGGCAGGGCAGAAACTAGACACCTCGGCTGAACCCCCACCCCATCTTTAAGGGCTGGTTTAAGGGCTAGGTGAGACCACTGGGTAAAATGCCAGTGATGGGAGGCCACTGCCTAAGGCCTGAGTACCTGCGGAGAACCTCTGCCCCACCCACCCTTTCATGATGCTTGGTCACTGCTTTTCAGCATCTCAAACCAAACTATTCATTCCTAAATGGTTGAAAAAAAGAATGAATGAATTAGACGTGTAGCTTTTGCTAGTTCTGGGGTTGCTCTTGCCAGGATATGCCCAGAACAGCATTCAAGAAATGATTTAAAGCATCGCGCCTCACAGGCCCAAGTTGTGGACCAACCTCCAGGGACTGGCGACTTCAGGCACGTAGGTAGCAGTGATGTCCGCTGTGCACAAAGCACAGCTTCTTTGCAGTGATGTCAACTACCCACCCAGCGTCTTTAGGGCTGGACGGAGGTAAGAGTCCTGGGTCTTCTGGAGAACTGAGGGGAGACGCTGTGACCTGGCGGAGAAGGGTGGTGGGGCCAGCTGGAGTGAGTGGGCGGTCTCACTGATAGCCGTCGGGGCTTATGGAGACAGGTGGTGATGAGGGTGAGGCATTCGGGGAGACCGTGAGGGTGGTGGAAATGGCTGCACTGGGAGGAGCCCCAAGGATGCTGTGTGACTCCTCTCTTTCTCTAGACCATCACTTCCCCAGGGCCTTGCCTTTGATAGTCTCAGGACGATAGATGCAACGTCTGAAAATAATTTGCCATTAGCTTGGTAGTTTGAGGTCTCTGTAAGAAGGGACTACGAAACTTCTTGACCATTTCAGCCTGTAAGTAACTAAACTTTGATTACGTGGCTCATTGTGAAACTTGGCTTCCACGCTCATCTCCGAACTCAGTAGCTTAATAAAGATTTAATCCTCTGGTTGATTTTTCTCCTTTCTTCATCCTTGGTTTTATGCCTAGAGGGATCTGAGAGCTCATCTGATCTAAAACCAAAGAAATATTTTTTTTAAAGACTAAATATTCAGCCCTAAGAAGGAATGACATACCGATCCTGTGCTACATCCACCGAGAAAACATGACGCTAAGTGACAGTAGCAAGATGCAAGAAATCATATATTGTATGACTCCATCTCTATGAAATGTTCAGAACAGGCAAACCCATAGAGACAGAAAGTAGATTAGTGACTGTCAGGTTCTGGGGAATTTTTTCAATGGGTACAGGATCTTCTTTCGGGGTGAGGAAATGTTTTGGAACTAGATAGTGGTGATAGTTGTACAGTCTTGTTAACGTACTAAGTGCCACTGAATTATTCACTTTAAAATGATTAATTCTGTGTTACGTGATTCTCACCTCCATTAAAGAGAGACCCAAGGTCACAAAGCTACAATGCCTGGGTACCCACTGTGGTCTCTATGCGCTACTCTCCAATGCCCTGAATTTGCCAGTTTATAATAGCACTGTTTCTGCGGACAGTCATATCATAAAGAAAGTGCTGAGAATTCAGGAAAACTGGTTCATTCCAAAGCCTCATCTGGCAGCTATGCCTACCGCAGCATCCAATGGCACAAAGTGCTGGCTATGCGGTGGCCAGTCCCTGGCCGTCCCCCGTTATTCTGGACCACTCACACACCCCTCAATGCTGTTGAGCCTCGGCCAGCTGGCCGCCCACGTGGGGACACGGGGCTGGCCACACTTTCCACCCCAGGGCTGTAACAGAAACACTGTGAGAATGTGTGAGCCCTGTGGCTCAGCAGCGAAGGTGCAGGCCACGTAAAGCCCAAGGACCCAGGTCTGAGCCCCAGGTCCGGGACAAGGGAAAAATAAGAAACTAAAAAATAAATTTATGTTTTAAAAGAGAAGAAGAAATAAAAACGTGAAGGGCTCTTAGAACAAGGCCCAGTCACGGCAAGCAGTAACAAAAGTTAAGCCCCCTCATGCCCATCTTCCCTTGACTCAGATACCCTGTCTGTCCATAGTTTCCACAGAGGCCCGACACGCCCTGCATTCTCTCCTTTGGTTTTGTCATCCCATGAAAGAGGTGACAGCAGTTAACTATGTAATCATCACCCTGGCTGCCTCAAACCCTGGGAACAGGTGGAGGCTGCATGCAAAAAAAGGGATTCTAGAATATTCTGCATCCATATTCTAGCGGAAGAGATAAAAACCCCTGAACCTGTTGCCCCTGCTCCAAGATGGTCTCCCTGCTTCTACCCTGAGCTCTCCTGTAAATCTGGCCCTGTCACCCGTCACTCTACACATTCAGAATTGTTCAGTGACTCTCTTGCCAAGCAATTCCTCTGCTTGCTACACAAAGCCACACAGACCCTTCCCAATTCCTCCAACACCAAAGACCATTCCCATCTCAGGTTCTTTGCCTGGAAGGTTCCTCCCCTCCCCCTCCACACCAGTCCCTCAAGCCCAGCATTCAAGTATCAAGTGAAATGTCACCTCCACTACAGGTTCCCTGCCTCCCCGTCCTAGACCAGGTCTTTCGTCACCCTCAGGGTTTCTCAGGGCCCTGTTCTGTTTCTGCTGTAACCAGCATCTGTGTGAGAGACGATTTCTGAAAGGCCGGCCTCTCAGCGAACATCATCCTCTGCATATTCCCCCTACTAGGGAAAAAGAAGCAGGTCATAAAATTAGATGTTCATCCATTCATTCCCTTGCTAGTCACTTCTCAGTACCTCCTGTGAATGTCATCTTTCCCCCTAGTAGGTGTCTCTCTGGGGGTGGGTCCCAGCTTGGGGAATCATTCCAGAGTCATGTGGCCCAGGCAGAAGAGCGGGGACTCTCCGGAGAGGGGCGCTCCAGGGATCTCCTTGCAGCTGGGAGGAAGCAGGCTCCTTTCTTCTGCTCCTGAATTGAGGGTTTGGGATTTCAAGCCCAACAACTTAATACCACGTTTCCTTTCCTGTCACAGCCACAGAGAAAAAGAGCTGAGCTACAAGGAAGGCTGGCCTGTTTGACTTGCTCCTTTTTTCCAAGACAAAAAAATATGCAAATAGAAAAAAAAAAGTTTTCTATTTTATTCAGGAACAAAGCCAGTGATGGGAGAGGCAAGGCTGCTTTCTGCTTCCAGAAGGGACCTGGACTCTAGGAGGAACTGGTTCATGTGGGCTGAGGATGACATCATTCAGGAACTGCTGCCAAGCAGTTGCGCGCTTCCCTCGTGCCCTTGGAACCTGCTTCTAGACACTGCTTAACCACCTCAGGGCTGGGGGACGGGGTGGTGGGTTCAGAGAGAGTGGCCAGATGTAACCTTCTTTCGTGCTTCGGAGTCAGGAATTCAGGACAGATCCTGAACCTTGAAGAAAGTCCATCTCTCTCTCACGTTCTCCCCGTGGCCACACTTGGAGGAGGGAGGCGATGTAAGCCAGGCAGACATCACCGACCACAGAAGAGACTGAGCTCCTAGAGTGATGAGTCTGTGAGTCATGGAACCCTCTTGGCCTTGCTCAACTCAGGGCAGACACTCGATGTCTGCAGAATGAAGGCAGCAATGTTTCTCCTGCCTCCCATGTTTACCTCTTAATGTATTTTTGTATATAAGATAAAATGTGCATAACACCATTTTAGCCATTTTCACTTGGCACGAAGCACATTACCAGGTGGTGCTGCCACAACACTATCTAGCTCCAGAACATTCTCATCGCTCCGAATGGAAACTTGTATTCATGAAGCAGTCACTGCCACTCTTTCCTCCGGGTGACTTGTGGTGACCACTGATCTGCCTCCGTCCCTGTGGATTCGTGCATTCTGGGCATTTCATGTGAATCACAGTCTTGCACTTTGAAAAATGCTGTCAAGCTCCTCCACCTGTCCATGTGTCATTCCTTTACATGGCTGTTTGGGGCTAAGACCACGTTTTGCTCACCCATTCATCAGGTGATGGACCTTTCACTGACTTTGGATGATGACATATTTTACCCCTGACAGCATGGGACCTGCCCAGTGTACCCAGTGCTGAGCGGCGCACCTGGCACATGGCTGGTGCTCAGGAGACATGTGCAGAATGGAAGTGGCGGAGGTAGAGATGGGCCCCCACCGGCCTCATGACTCTCGGCTGATGGCTCGGTCCCACCCCAGACATCCAGGGCTGTCACCCACCTACCTGAAACCTGTGGGAGCTGAAGATCTTCCTCAGTGTGGTCCTGAAGTCAAGGCGAGGCTTGGGTGCGGGTTCGGAGGCAGCGGCTGTGACGGCCTCTCCGCCCTCCTCCGCAGAGACTGGCAGAGGTGGCGGCTGTTCCTCCTCCTCTTCCTCCTCTTCATTCTCCCATTTCTTGTAGTTGATGTTCCAGGCATGGTAGTCGTCCCCAACAACAGTGAAGTGCTTCAAGAACTTGCTCATCTTCTCGGCGGGAGCCACCTTGGCCCGGCGGGTGACTGCCTGAGGGAGGGGAAGAGGGCAAGCTCTCAGGCAGGGTGGCCCACAAGCTGGTTGGTCCACGGGGCCCCCAGGGCGCTCTGGCGGGGAGTAGGCCTGGGCTGGGCCAGCCATGGGGGAAGACGGCGTTGGTGCTCAGAGCGCCGTGCAAGCAAAGACTGGGGTCACAGTGGTTTCGTGTGGTTTATTTTTGGAATCTAAAGTCTCAGGCCCATGAGGCAACAGGAAACCCCAGGGCCCGTAAGATCCATCACTGTGGTCTGAGCGGCAGCCACCAACGGAATTGGGACTGCAGCCGAGTCACAAAGCACCCACCACAGCCCACGTGAGAATACCAGCAGAGCAGCCCCACGCTTCAGAGACACGGTCTGAAAATCCGGAGGGGAGAGTTGGGGAGAGGGGAAAGCTAAAGTAAAAGTACTCTTGAGTTTCACGCAAGAGTGACAGACCCTTCCCTCACACACCATCACTGAGCAAGTGGATTTCCCTTATGCTTAGGCTTACTATGAGTTTTAGAGGTGCACCTGAGGCCCACAACAGGATGGGGGGTGGAGGTGAGGGTGAAGGGGCAGGTAACAACCCTGCTGGGAAAACCACACCCGTCAGGTATTTGGAGCTAGTTGGTCGGGTGTGTGTTTGCCCAAGCTAATTTTTAGCAAACTGATCGAAACTGGAACAGAATTTCAAACTGGGTGGGACAATGTTGCTAACCTGGGACAATTCCAGTCAAACCAGAAGTATGATGACCCTACCTATGCTCAGACAGAGCTCTTTTCAGTACTGTGGACCGCTGTTTAAAAGGAGATGACTTCAAAGCAAAGAGCAAATAATCTTCTCTCCTCCTTGCCCAAGTTTCTCTAGGGGGCATCAAATGTTTTAAGAAGTTCAGTAGCAAAGACCTTGAGTATGGGAAACTAGATAGGTGACACCATCAGCGGAAAAGGGGGAAAGAGCCCAAAACAGACCTAGTCCTTGCAGGAACCTGTCCGTGATGCTGGTGGCAGGCAGGTCAGTAGGAAGAGACTGGAGAGGCCGGGCTTTCCCAACAAGGAAAAAAAACCACCTCATACCACACACAGATTTCAGATTAACATAAACTTTATATATAAATACATAAAAAAATGTAAAATCTGAGACAAAATGTAGGCAAGTATGTCATGACCTTAGTATAGGGAAAGATTGTTTAAATAAAACACAAACACAAAAGAAATGGATAGATTTGACTAATCAAAACTGAAAACTTTGATAATAGACACACACACCACAACCCTAAAAAAGTTAAGACACAACACAGATTGGGAGCAGATATTTGCAATGCATTCGATCGACAGAAATGTAGTGTCCACAACATATAAACTCCACGGATGACTCGGCAGTGGATATTAGTGGGCAGGTGATGTCGGAGAAAACTCAAACTGCAGAAGCACTCAGCCTCATAGTCGGGAAAACACAAATTGCGGTAACTACCACACACCTTTTCATGCCTCTAACTGGCAAAACTGTTTTAGGTCTATAATGGCAAACATTGGTGAAGATGTGAAACGATGGGGCTCCTTAAATGCTGAAGACAGAAACACACACTAGCAACACCATTTGGGGAAGCGGTCACTGGCATTGTTTTCTTAAGATGAAATTGTGCATACCTTTCCTAATCAACTAGTGATTCCATGCCTAGATGGTCTTCAAAGAGAAACATACCCACATGTGCTCAAATCAGTGACATGTTCAAGCATGTTCACTGCAAATGTTCACCTAAATGGCTGGATACATTAGAGGGAATCCTCTCTATTCATGAGATGGAACACTACACAGCAGTTAAAATGAATGGAACCACACCTCTCTATCACTGATGACACCACATGTACGCTTCTCAGCAACACTGAACACAGAACACCACTCATTTCTTCAAATACTTCACTGGCTCTCCTCCTGCCTCAGTGGTTGCTTCTTGCCAGTCTCTTTTGCTGGATTCCTTACAAGGAAGATCACGTTTAGTGCTGGCATTCCCAGGGCTCGTGCATATGATCACCTCTCTATACTAAATTCCTGGAGGATCTCATTCAGCAGTCATCTCTCCACTGATGATGCTCAAATACTATCTGCAGTCCCTGTATCTCCCCTGAACTTGAGACATGATACCCAGCTGCATACAGGACACCACCCTTAGTTCTCATAGCTAGCTTATGCCTAGCATGTGCAAAGCAGAATTACTCAGTTGCCAGCCAAACCTACCCCCTCTCATTTTACAGCATTTCTTTTGTCAACTCCCTTAAGTCCTATTAATCTTGGCATCATTCTTGATCACTCTTTCTCTCACACTCAACATTTGCCTGAAAGCACATTTTGTTGGTGCTGCCTTTAATCTACATTCCAAGTAAGACCACTTCTCTCACTTCCACTGCTATTCCCCTGGTCCAGGTCAATCATTCCTTGCCATCTCTTGCCTAGAAAACTGCAGCAGCCTCTTCCCAATATCCATTCTCCACACAGCAAGCAGAACTTTCTAAAATGGAAATGAGATCATGCCATGTCCTTCCTTAAAGCTGTTAAATGTTTTTTCAATATACTTAGTTCCTCTTGCTGGAACACTTCCCCAACTCCTGCATGCCTCACGCCTTCACTTGATCAGGCTTCTGCTCAAATATCACCCCTTCTGAGACCCTGTCACATGGTGTCCCCATATCCTGCTTCATTTATTGCTCTTTGACATTACACATGTACTTGTTTATCTGTTTAGTATTATATATATCCCACAACTTAAGTTCCATGAGAGTGGGACTTTATCTTTGCATCTGTTTACTCAGTGTCTAGCACTTTAAATAGACACTTAAAATATGCCACTATTTAAACAACTGAATGAATATAGCAATGTGCATAGATCTTAAAAGGTAATGTTGAGTATAGAAGGAAGATATGAAAGAATATGAATATAATACTCCTTAAGTAAAAACTTTAAAGTGCATGCAAAATGTTGCTATATTGTGTTTTTTCAATGTATACAAATGTGAGTATAAATATGCAAAAGGATGAGATTTCTGCTTCTGGCCATGAGAGAGAACTGGTACCAGATTAGTTCTCTTGCCATAAACAACCATAAGACTGGATAAAACATACGAAATTTACTGCCCTCCCTGACAGAAGAGGAACATGAAATAAGACAACCATCCTGGCTTCCTGCCTGCAGTTATTTTCCAGATGGTGGACACAGAGATTGGAAGCTCAGGGACATTGAGTCTTCCTCCTGTCCTCGGGAATTTGTATGACAAGGTACCAGAGAAAAGCAGCTGTGCTGAGAAAGAACTCTAAAAACTGAACTTTGAATTTTTTTTAAAGCAAAGGTGCAGGCAGGAACGAAGGCGACTAGGCAGGAAGGAAGAGAGAGGAGGAACAAGCATCCTAATTTTAACTTAGCTGTCCACACTGGTTGTTCCCCTCTGGACCCGGTACTCGAACCCGGGGACATGTGGCTTGCTCCTTTTGCCTTTGGCCAAGTTTTAAACAGCTGAACAACTACCAGAGGTTACACAGGGTGGGAGATGGTTAAGTTCTTAACAGTCAGAGTAGAGATTTCTTAGGACACCTCAGGCATTCAGTAGAAACTCCTGAAAAGCAAAACCTCAGAAGTAGACCTAATCTAACCCTAAGCCTAAGGCCTTAGACCCATTCCAATCAAGTTTAAAAACCAGTCTTGAGACGTGCCTAGGTGACTTGTTCATGAGGGACACTCCGTATACATTCCAGGGTCCCCTGTTCAAGACCCAGGGCTTGGGAAACAAGATGAACAACCAAACTAAAAACTAATAAAGTGCTTCTTCCTCCTTTCTCTTCCTGCCTGCTTACCTGTTTGCCTTCATTCTGCCTGCACCTTTCCTAAAAAAAAAAAAAAAAAAATCCTGGAAAATATAAGCTGACTCCTACATAAATCAACTAACTACCTGTTGGACCAAAACTGAAGAAGGCAACAAAATGTGATCAACGACATAGCATTCATGCTACAACAATAAAAATTATGAGACAGATAAAGAAGCAGATAAATGTGACCTGTATAAAAATTAGCTTATTAGGTCAAAATAGTCTTTGGCCAACAAAGACTTGAAACTAGTTATTACAAATAAATTCAAGGGTTTCAAGGAAAACATGAACTTAATGAAGGAACAAATAGAGAATCTCAATAGAGACATGGAAACTATAAAATAAATCCAAATGATTTTTCTAAAAATAAAAAATACCTATATGGAAAACTACTGGATGGGTTTACAGCTCGTTAGATGTTGTAGAAGGTAATGTTTAGTGGAAGCATGGAGAAAAGAATTTTAAGTGGTCTTCCATGTACAGGGAGTATAAAAGAGAGATGAGCAGTTAGGACAGAAAAATTATTTGGAGATATAATGGTTGAATACATTTCCATTATAATAAGATTTGAAGAAAATAACAAACTACTAATTCAGGATGATTATCCAAGCATTTGCTAATATTTGCATGCTTTCATCTTTTTACTTTTTTCAAAGTAAAGCAGTGTCGCCTCATCAATATACTTCTGGCGCATACTTGGAATTTTTCATAATTGGCTTCATGAGCTCAGGAAAGTTTAAAGTCAAAGACATGATGGAGTCTGCTGTCCCCACTCTTCCAGGAGCATTTCACTTCCCACCTGAACGGGTCAGATCTCAGGAACAGACAGCAGTGCACTTGGCTCCCAGCCCCCATCCCTCCTCTGTTCCGTGGTATCTTACTCAGTTTCCAAGCTCTACATTCGGTCAAAGGACACCACCTCTTTCATTAGCTTCCCCTGAACCCTGACATTTTCTTGTTAAGTGTGCTGGGGAAGTCCCTGCACTTCTGAGACGGCAGGGCAAGGGGCATGGGGCGGAGCACCAAAATGCTACACCCAGGGGCCCTGGGGTCTGGACTCCAGGCTGCCTCCCCTGCTCAGTCCCCATGCTGGGCGGGCTCCTGAGGAACCCAATTTGAGACTTCCTCGGATACTGAGAGGCTCTAGGAGAGCTTACGATCACTGCAAAACCTCCCCAAAATGAACCTTCTAATTATTTCCCCATCGAGACCCCGAGACCTGTCCGTGCCTTTTCGCCGCCCCCACTGTTACTGCCTCCTTTACTATAACCCCCTCGAGTCATCCTCCTCTCACCCAAGAAGGCACGCATCTCCTTACAGACCTCTCTCCCCGCTGGATTCCTGCAACGCGTGTCCATCCGCAGCATGAGCAGGCCTTGCAAACCCTCACCTCTGCCCATACCACTGACCACATCACCGCCCTGCTGAGCCCCTGCAATGGCTCCTTTTTTGTCTTCAGGGAAATCCAAGATGCTTCATATGATATACAAGCCCCTCTCTCCTTCCCCGCGGCCTACCCTTTGTGCTCAGCGATACTGGCCGCCCTCCCGCATGCTCCCCTCAGAGTGTGCACAGGGCTTCTGCCCTCAGTCTAGAACGCTCTTCTCCCCACTCTGAACTGGGCTGGCGCTTATCCATCCCTGAAGTCCTAAGTGAAATTTCCCTTTCACAGACAAGCCCTCCCTGCCCCCTAAAATCTAAATAGAACTCCTTCTCAATTTGTAATCTCTCGGTATATTCTTTCCTTTTCCTTCAAGAGCTCGTGTCACTGTTTTTAACGAGAAAATATGTGTGTGGCCATGTATGACTTCTCTCTCCTCACCAGCACTGAAGCTTCAGGAAGGCAGGCTCTGCGTCCCCAGAGTCACATGTGACCCCTGATCTGGGGCAGAAGTTCACTCAGTGCTGGTGACTGAGGACACTAACACCCCATCTCCCTCGCTGGGCTATGCGCTTGTCCTTGGCTGGACCCTGGATTTGGGTTCCCGGCTGTGCTGATGTCCTCCAGGGAGCTACTGGCTGCCATTTTCCCCTAAAACTCCTCCCCTGGCAGACAAAAACCTTCTGGGCTAGTTCTGAGCATGGAGGGAGCTTCAGTGTGCTTTGCAAAAACCACACTTACATTTTACAGGAGAGGAAACTTTTCTTTCCGAAACCTGGTGACCAGTAAAGAAGCAACTTTCAGTAATTTGGGATGAAAATATTTATGACGCCCAGCAGAGCAGAACATAACTCTGGTTTTAAGTCAAAACTCTGTAATGCCAGAAGTAGAAAAGGTCCAGAAAAGGGCAAATATAGCTCTGATCATGAAAACCTTGTGGGCTTTGGCAATGCCACCACCCACCTAGATTCTCTGTTCCTGGGCCCCCCAGCCCCTCTCCTACCCTGCCAGGGCGATGGAAGGACTGACTCAGTGAGCTGATTGCCCAGTGCACCAGCCTCAGTGCCCGGCCCAGCTTATTCTTATTACTTATTATACTTATTGCTCCTTAACAGCAAAAGTCCCCATCCCGTTCCTCCAACTTCATCACCATCTGCGGCTATTTCACTCCTGTTTACTGGCCACTGTCTGCCTCTGCAACTAGATGGAGTTTTTCAGTCACTTGCAATACCTTAAGTCTAGACTAGTAGAGTCCCTGACACCGGACACCCCTAGCTCCATCTCCCTGCAGTAACTCTTGCTGCCCCGCTGTACCCCCACGCCCGTCTCTCCTGTGTCACCTTTCCCAAAGCCCACGACTGTGCTTCCCACCTGCTTGTCTGCATCCCCTCCTCTCATGCATTGACTCGGTTGTTTGGCATTCCCAACTCTTTCCTACCATCTCTGGTCAACCTTCTTAGCGCCCCCTGTCCCACATCACAGCAAGTCCTTGAGACGCCAACGCTAGCACTGTCCTGTTGCACAGTGGCTCATCCCCTCCAGTGGTCTTGTGACCGCTACACGTGATCTCAGCGTGTGATCCCAACACTGCTCACGTGTAAATCCAAGTCTCCAGAGCATGTCTGATATCCTTCCAGCTCATTAGTTTTTGGGACCCAAAGAGAATTAACTTACCTTTTCCTCCATATTCATTCCTCCGTCCACGCTTCCTAGAGCAAGGTGCCACATCCACCCTGCTGCCCAAGATCAGAACCAAAGGACACTCCCCGCCGCCCCCTGGTGGCTTCAGGACAGAAGTCAAGCACCCCTGTCCACAACCCCCACACCTTGATCTCCTTCCAAACCTGATTTCATCTGAGAGCCCCGCCTTCACCACACTCCAGTTCTACCAAACGCTTATGGGTCTAGAACTAAAGTCTCCTGCTTCCAGGACTCGACACAGCTTGTGCCAGTGTCTGTGATGCCCTTGGCCCCTCACCTTCATGCTCTTTCAGACTTAACACCGGTCTCGATGCCCCCTCCCACGGAGGCCATCGCGAACTGCCCCTGGGTAAGTCTTCTCTCGTCATGCATGTATCCAGGAGCCCTGTGCACCTGTCTGTCACCTGCACTGGTCTGCCGGCTCCGGGAGCCCCTCTTCCTCCCACAGCCACAGGGAGGGGCTCAGTGACTGCAAATAGATGAATGACCACAAAACCACAAGAGCTGCCCTCCAGGTAAATATATCACCTACTTCTTTTTCACACATGGCAGGTATTATAACACAAAAACTACTACTTGGGAGGCGGGGAGAAATGAGAAAAACAGACTGGAAGAGACGAGGAAAAACAGTCTCATTTTACAGGCTCTGAAGCTGCCATCTGCGGGAGGAGGAAAACTTCCTACTTCACGGTCATCCAACAATCACAGAAAAAGGTACTTTTTAAGAAACTCACGTCTCTTGACTCCCAGAGCTCGAATCCCTGAAGTCCCTCTTTCCCCATTCCCTCCCAGGCCCTATTTTGGGGACCTGATGGACTTCCTAGCAGCCCGGCGCCAAAACTCCGATGAGACCCAACAGCAGCTGCACCGCTACTGATGTCCACTGCCTGTCGCACAGCACACCACTACGTGCCTCCTGCGCGTGACTTCATTTTAATTCTTCACGACCCTCTGAAGTCAAGGTTTTGGTGAGAGGCAACCTGTCCAAAGTCACACACTCAAACAATGACAGCGTATGACTCAGGGCCCTTGCTTCAGGACACATGGCCAAGAACAAGTCGGACAGTGACTGGACAGCTGCTTGGAGGAGGTATAAGAGTTTGAACTGTGGCTGTCCCCAAATTCATGTCCACCTGGAACCTCAGAATGTGACCCTACTTGGAATATGGGTCTTTGCAGATGTCATGAAAGATCTTGAGATAAATCCCAGATTCAGGGTGGCCCCTAAACCCATGACTGGTGTCCTTATAAGAGAGGACACGCAGAGGAAGTCACAGGAAGATGGAAGCAGAGATGGGAGTGAGAGACACCCCGGACTGCTGGCAGAGGGGCCAGGGCCAGATCCCCGCTCTGGGCCACAGCAGTAGTAGCCCTGCCAGTATCTAGATTCCAGACTCCTGGGCTGCAGAGCTGACAGAATATGTTTCTGTTGCTTGACGCCACCTACTCTGTGGACATTTGCTGTGGCAGCACCAGGAAGCTAATTCAGAAGGTGTGTGTCTGTGCCTTGAGAGCAGTCCACAGACCACCTGCCTTCCTGCCGCCATCCCTGTGGGTTGCACATCCGCCCTGAACACCCAGGAAGCAGCAGGCTCCTTCAGCAGTCACAGACCACTTGGATGAAGCCGACCCCAGAACCAGCGGCTCCTTTTAATGAACAGGCCAGCCCGGTCCCTCATGAGCTCTCCCGGTGCTGTTAATGTCCTGTGAAGTGGGGGTCAGCAGGGGCAGTCTCTCTGCTCCTCCGGAGGGTAACTGAAGTATGGAAGTTGAGACCAACTGCCCAAAGGTACGCCGTGGGGCAGGATGACAGAGGTATAGGGGAGAGGGCCTATATACTCCAGGTGGGCGTGTAAATGGGTAAGCCCCACCTCGTGGAAAAAAAAACTTTGAGTCTGTCCCAAGCGCCAGCTATGAGAGCAAGGGCGATCAGTTTTAAACCAGTTCATATCAAAGCTTTTAATACAACTATCGTCTGACCTGACAAAGGACTCAAGGAGCACAGGGACACACGTGCACAGAGACACAAACTTTACAGGTCAAAAAGAAATTGACAATTTCATGTGACTCAATCTTATATATACCTGTTTGTTAGTTCTTACACAGAGAACTTGAAGAGCAGAAAGCTGAGCCTTTAAAACAACAAGTATGATATTGTATGAGGGGGAATTAAGTTTTGGAGACACAACCTTTCCTTCCTTAGCAGATGGGGAAACTGAAGCCCTTCAGTGTGGCAGCCGACACCAGTCAACACAGCCCCTGGACTCAAACCTGGGTCTCTTGGCTTCTGGTCCAGGGCAGGGTCTCCCTCGCCGTCGGCCCACCCATCACCAAGCCTTGTGCATTTCAGCGTCTACGTGACCCCCACACTCCTCCCATCCTTTGCCACTGTGGCCCAGCCTCCACCCTCCCGGTCATGCCTGCGCTCTCTACCAGCAGCCAGAGGAGCACTGCCCAAAGCGCGATCGTGGCGCACTCTGTGCAGAAAAGGCCTGATCGGCCATTGACGGAAGACATCTGGGAATTTGGGGGTTCTCACCATTCCCTGATAAAGAGAGCTCACTGTGCCCTGACTGTACAATGTGGTTCATGCTGAACACCTGCGTTCGTTTGGGGACTCTGGTGTTTTCCTAAGCGCTGGGCAGAAGGTGCCCACATGACCAGCTCCCAGTAAAACCATGGACAAGAGTCTCTAACGAGCTTTTCTAGTAGAGAACTTTTCTGTGTTGTCACAACTCCTGCCGATTTTCCTTTGTATCCCTTTGCTGTAAAAACCTTAGTCACAGTGCACCCTGGTGGCCTAGTATAGTTTAAGTCAGTTGCAGTCCCCACAGATTCCAAGATCTCAGGTTCAAGACCTGGGGCGGGAAACCACCAATGATGAACAACTGAATAAAATAAATGAAGTGCTGACCTGCTCCTCCTGACCTGCCTGCCTGCACCTTTCCTTTAAAAACAAAAAACAAACCTTAGCCAGGAGTTGTGGTTGACTGCAAGTCCTCCTAGTGAGTCACTGAAACTGGTGGGATCTTGGGGACCCCTGACATACTACCTCATTTAAAACACCATTTCAGTTTCCCACTGTTTAAAATCGCTTGAAAAGGCAACCTGGCTGCCTGCCACGGCCTCAACCCTCCTCTCTCACCTGTCACTGCTCTTTCTGCTCTGGCCAGTCTCCCTTCAGTCCTCCTCTTCCACAGACTCCTCCAACCACAGGGCTTTGCACATATGTTTTCCAAGCTGGGAATGCCCACCCCTCTTTCATCTTGTCATTTATCTTCTCTTCCTCCTTCAGGAGCTGTTTAAGCAACCCAGCTCCCCTGCTCCACTCACACATGGGCCCACTCACTCACTTTGCATGACTGTGTGAGTCTGTCGCCCCCATCAGGGCAGAGGTCAAGTGGGTTTCAGCTCCGTGCCTGCCAGACAGCACATGCCCACAACACACCAGGAGGGTAATACAAAGCCTTTGAGCAAACCTCTCCTTTCACGGGTCAGGGGTTGGTGGGCGGTAGGCAAGAGGACTCCCAGCAGCAAGCTCACCTGCTCCAGCACCTCCCCCTCCATCCCCTGGGGATTTGTGTTCTGAGGAATGCCTATTTTTAAAATCAAGGAAGTCTTTAAATAAGCGTAGCAACTTTTCCTTCTCTAGGGTGGGGAGGAAGTTTGAGGTTTATGAAAACAACCACTGAGGCAGAACAACTAAGGGGGGCAGAACAAGTAGCTAATGGACGGAGGAGCCCAACTAGCAGCCAGGTTCCCCCATAGCTGGGCTCTAACTTTTGTCTCCTTTTCCTGTAGGGTCAGGATCCCTCCTATATTGATAGATGAGCCTACCAACCTGGCAAGACGATGGGGCAACTGGAGCGATGAAGGAAATATTTACAGTAGTGGAAAGAAGTAATTGCAACCCTCCTCAGAGCATCTGTTACTTTGTGAGCTCTGTGCAAAGCCCTTTATAGCACATTGTTACAACTCCATGAGGTAGGGACAGAATTGTCTCCATTTACAAGTGAGGAAACTGGGAAGAGAGAGGTCAAGTGACTGGCCCCAGGCCACACAGCCAGTGAGACGCAGATCTCAGGTTCGGACACAGGCTGCCAGGTCCAAGCCTCCCTTCTAGCACCTGGCTCACAGCTGGTGAAGCGGGTGGGGTTCAGTTCAGTGTTTCTCAATTAAGAAACACATTTTATATACTGCCTTTTAGTATAAACTGACATATAAGCAATCTTCAAAGAATATTAAAGTTACTATGTGCAAGACAATCTTACATTTTCCATTTTATTCTATTTCATTTCTTAAAAAGTTGATCATGGTGTTCCCTGGTAGAACAGTAGTTAGGTCAAACGCCTCTGAATGAGCACAGGTCACATATCCCCAAGTTCGAGTCCCGGGCCTGGGGGGAAATCAACCAGTGTAACAACTAAATCAAAATAAAATAAAATGCTGCTTCTTCCTTTCTCTTCCTACCTGCCTGCCTACTTGCCTTTACTTCTGCCTACACCTTACTTTTAAAAACAAGAAAAAAAAGTTGATTGCAGTATGCCCCTATGGCTCAGGTGGTTAAGACAGCTGAGGTGTGGACCACATAAAGCTCAAGACTTCGATTCATGGCCCAGAGCATGGGGGGGAGAAACAAATAAACAACTAAATAAATAATAGTTCAGGTATACAGCCCGTTGATAGATTTCAGGACTGGTTCACCAATGAGTTGAGTTTGAAAGAACAGGTAGAGTGCTCTGGTGGAGTAGTGGTTCAGTCAAGTGCCTTCAGCACTTCACTCAAGCCACATCCATCCCAAGAACCCAGGTTCGCATCCCAGGCCAGGGAGAACAACCAAGATGTATAACTGAATAAAAATAAAGTGTATCTTCCTCCTCTTTCCTCTTGCCTGCTTGTCTACTCACCCCTCATTCCTGCCTGCACCTTTCCCTTTAAAAAAAAAAGCAACAGGCATGGGGAGTTCCCTGTCTATTTTCCCGGCAGGAGGAGATGATGATCATCATAAAGGTGACAGTCCTGCCCAAAGTCTGTGAATCAGCCATGTTACTTGGAAATCGTGAGTCTTGCTGCTGCTTGATTTACAAGAGCAGAGGAAGAAAATGTAAGCATAGGAAAAAAAACTGTATTCAGCTAGAAATTAAGAGCTATTAAGAGTGTGCTAAGTCACCAGGGTTACCCTGCCCCCCAGTGTCTTAGTGATGACCCGGCCCTGGGAAAGATGGGATGAGCAGAGTGGAGGGCACTGTCACCCCTGCCTCACTGTGGCAGAGAGAGGCCTTGCCCAGCTCCAGTCTATCCCTGGCTCTCAGCCCTGGCTGCACCGTAGAATCACCTGAAAACTTCAGATGTCTGGTCCCTGCCCTGGAGACACGGCTCAGTTGGCCTGGGTGTGGTCCACGTGCAGCCAATGTGGAGACCCAGCTCGGCGACTGAACCCATGGCCTCCAGACGTCAGGAGCAAAGAGCTAAGTGGCTACAAGCTTTTCTCAGCACACCTGGCAACCGCAGTCCCCACGTGTGCTGGGGACCTGCAGTCATCTGAGACAAGGGACAGGCCGGCAGATAGGCTGGAAACCCAGTCCGTCCTCACGATCACCTGCTGTATGTGTCTGCAGTTGCTCAACACCTTGATGAACGCTTTCCACGTACGGTCTTGTTCAGTCCGCCAGCTCCACGAGTGACTGTTCCCATTTTACAGAAGAGCCAAACGGGGCTCAGAGAGGCTTGAAGGGACAGACAGGGGTCTGACGAGGGCAGGGGTGCACAGTCTTGAAGTCCCCGCAGCAGAGCTGGGTACAGTAACCCTGGCTGAACTCAGCGGCCCCTCCCACCGCCCCTGGTTTCTCCTGCAGCACAGACCTCTCAGAAACGAGAGAATCTGCATAAGTAAAAGCTCCTGAAAGTAATCCCATTAAAACAATTTAAAAACACACACACAATGAGGCACATCCTGGTGAAGTGGTGGTTAGGTCACTTGCCTCTAAAGGGGCAGGCCACATGTGCATGGGTTTGAGTCCCAGGCCCAGGGGGAAGCAACCAGTATGAACAACTACACAAAATAAAGATGCTTTTTCCTCTCTTTCTGCCTGCCTGCCTGCCTACGTTCCTTCATTCCTTCACCTGCTCCAGCACCTCCCCCTCCATCCCCTGGGGATTTGTGCTCTGAAGAATGCCTATTTTTAAAACCAGGGAAGTCTTTAAATAAGTGTAAAACAAAACAAAACAAGATGAGGCCTGCCCTGGTGGCGTAGCAGTTGAACTGGGCACAGTCCACATACATCCCCAAGTCCCAGTTCAACCGGGGAACCAACCCAAGATGAACACCTGAATAAAATAAAGTGCTCCTTCCTCATCCCTTTCCTCCCTCCCTTCTTCCTTCCAATGCTTCTTCCTCCTCTCTCCCTGCCTGCCTGCCTTCATTCCTACATGCACCTTTCCTTTAAAAATAAAACAAACACAGCGAACTCCATTAAGGGTTAGTTACTGAAAGGAACATTCTTTCAATCAGCAGAGGCTCATATGCTACAGGGGTTCCTGTCCCAATCCTTCCCAGCCCCCCACAATGCTGCCGGGCCAGCCCTTGCTCTGGTCCCTGTGATGACAGACAGATTCCTGCCCACCAGCTCTCTGAAAGCGTGTGCTGGGTTTTGCACCCCTGGGACCTCGTCCCCATCTCACCCCTGCAGCTGCCCCAACTGCATTCAGACCTCTTGACTCACCTGCACACCCCAGTTTTGTGTGCTGTGAAATAAACAGACTTTCAACCTAGGTCTATTTCTTTTAGTATCACTATTGTGAAGACATGACCAAAACACACATAAGTGCATAAAAACCCCAACACATCAAATTTATCATTATCTCTTTCAAATCCATATCTTTTACAATTATAATCAAGGACTGCAGACAATTTTGTATCCTAGTTTTGCCACTAATTAGTTACGTGCATCAGACTTACACCTTTTAACCGCCAAGAAATGGGCCAAGGAGTCAATGCTTTCCAGACTGTGTTTTCTGACTGTTTCTCAGTTTTAGTACCTTTATCACCAATTGTAAGATGACATTTTCACATATCTGAAGTCTGAATGTGCCTTATAGTTGACCAGCTTTCAGTGCTGTGTCACATATCACAGTAAATGACAGCACATCTTGTTCATAGTACGTAAAATGATTCCTCCATAATCGATGGCATCTTATATGTCATAAATTATACTTTTTCCTTTTTATGCGTCATTTCCTTTTCTATGAGATGAAAGGTGTGGTAACTAACACTTTCATGACTCCTGACACACTGGTGATTTTTTTTCCAGAACAGTATATGGGCTGACCTAGTCCCTTGACGGATGCAGTTGGTTTCACCACAGCATCAGCACTGAGTTTGCTTCTAGGCTTTGCCTACTTTAATAGGGAACTACAGGTGATGGAAAAGTAGGAACCGTCTCCACTTGTCTTTGACACTAACAATAACTAGAACTCACAGAGCCCTGTTCTCAGGTGGCAGGTGCTATGCTTCCAGTATCTTATCAGGAACTGTCACAACTCTCCATGATGGCGATTATCAACTCCCGCCTGTGTCTGAGGACATGGAACCTCCTGAGCTTCAGAAATTGGTCTGAGGTCACGTGGCCAGCAAGGCATTAAAGACAAGGCTTGAGCCAGGCCATCTGGTCCTGAGCCTGCTGTTCTCACTAGGGTCTTGGGGCTCACCCTTTACCCTGACAGAAGCCTGGATCACCCCCTGGAGCCACAGAACTTCCCAAGGCTGTGCGTTAACAACTCCCAGGTGGGCAGGAAACCTGCTCCAGAACCCGGGTTCTCTCTGCTGCATTGGCCTGTCAGCCCTTTACCTCAACCTCAGGTTCAGCCTGAGCCCCCGCTCCCCACACAGCCTATGTCGGTGCTGCTGCCGCTGCTGGAAACAGGTTCAGACCCCAAGGTCCACGACCCTGAGGGCGAGGGGACTTTCTCCTCTGAGCATGACGTGCTACTATGTGCATTCCATTGCCATCTTCCTCAAATTCTGGTGACCTTACTTGCAAATGCCTCCCAAGCCTCATTTTTCTCCCATGGCTGCCATGTGCCTGCCCCTGCAGGAGGGCTCCCTGCCTTGCTGGTCCTTCCTAGCCTTTCTGGCCTTCCCACCCAACTCCATATGACACCAAAGGGACTTCTCCAAAGCCAGGCATGAAGAGCTGCTGCCCTGCTCCAACCTGGTGCTGTTGCCCATTGCTCTTGAAACCACGCGCCACAAAACTTTCCGTGTCTCTCAGGCTCTGCACAGCCGTGGCTGCTCCAGCCTTAGTCAGGCCTCACTCCCATCTGCCTCCTGACCTCTGCACAGGCTGCTTCCATGGCCAGGACACCCACCCCGATCTCCTCCTGGGCACCTGGTTGCAGCCTCCAGCCCTCCGGACTTGAGGTTCAGGCCTCCACTTCAGGAGGCCTCCCAGATCTGAAGGTCTCAGAGGCCCTGGCGAAGCTCCAACATTACCCAGGTCCTCTCCCCTTCACAGCTGTCCCCACATGGACCTGCACATTGTTTTGTGACTTCTCAATATGGGCCTGTCTCCCAGCTAGAGAGGAAGACACAGGCAAGCAGTGACCAATGTCTTTCCGTGTTGCTGTTGCATCCGGACAGCTCTGTTGGTCCCAGCATACAGCGGAGCTTGATGCACATTTGTAAGTTGACTGAACGAATGAGGGGCGGGGGCCATCTGGGGAGCCTTTGCTGCCCCTGTGCTCCCCTCCTGCAGGATTCTAGGGTATCTTTGGGACAGATCATGTCTGAAAAACTTATAAGACATAATCATAAAATGACAAAGGGCATGGGGGCCAGGTGGGGTGGGAGCCCGGTGAGCGTGACAAGCTACTCAACACCTGCACCTGAGATAATGACAGAGTTTACTAGTCCTACTCAGGACAGCTGCATGATACAGGGGGCAAAACATTTGCTTTGGAGTCAGGCCAGGAGAAGTTCTATTTCTATGACTTCGTACCTGTATGATCTTAAGTGACTACTTCTCTGTGCCTAAGTGTCTTCATCAGTAAAATGGGTAGTAGTGAAAAATCTAGGGTCTGTCTTATCTCGTCTTGACTCCTCCTGATGATCCTTCAGGAATAGGAGTGGTAAATAACATTCTCCCCATTTTCCAGGTAAGGAAACCGAGGCGAAGGACCTAGCCTAGTGACCCAGGTTTGCGCAAATGCAGAGGCGAGACTTGAATGGTCTGACTCAGATTATCAGGCTATCTTGAGGTTTTATAGATTCCTTCTATAGTTTTCACCTTCGTGACTTCATGGCAGAAAAACCTGAGAAGTTGTTTTCCCTCTATCCTGTCGAAAACACCAAACAGAAGGATCTTTTCCAGACTGAGAAGTACCTTAACGGTGCTAGCCCCCCTGAATCAATTTACCTTTTCTTCCCAGGTGGCCATTTTCCGGTGTCTCTGGATCTGGAAAATAAGAAAGTATGTGTCCAAATCTGTCAACCCGATACTGCATACTTTAATAGGTGCTTTGCAGCATTTCCTTATTATTATTTTTCATTTGCTTACCGTTAACAGTGTCTGAAAATAGTATAAAATTCCAGGTGTATGTAGAAGGATGTAAATTCGGACTGTATACCCAAAATAGGCCCTCAGATACATGTAGACGAATGCTCACAGCCAAAAGGTGAAATGAACCACAGGCCCACTAACAGATGAATGAAAGATGTCATATCCACACAACAGAATATTAATCAGCCATAAAAAGAAATAACAGAGTTAATGGTGTATACCCTGGTGGTTTAGCAGTTGTGTCCACCACCTCTGGCTGGCACCAGTCACATACATGCATCCCAAGGACCCAGGTTCACATTTCAAGGCAGCGGTGAGGTGTGGGGGTTATACAGCCATGATGAGCAACTAAATAAAAACAAAATGCTGCTACTTCCTCTCTCTTCCTGCCTGCACCTTCCCTTTAAAAAGCTTTGAAAAAGGAAATGGAACTAAAACATGAATGAAGCTTTAAAACATCATGCTAAGTGAAAGAAATTCAACTGATATGTAATTATTGAGAATATGCAAACAAAGAAACAGAAAGCACATTGGTGGTTGTCCCAGACTGAAGGCAGGGGGAATGAGGAGTGATTGCTCAATGGGTATTGGGTTTCCTTTTGGGAAGATAAAAATGTTCTGGAACAAGCTAGAGGTGGTGGTTGCATGACATCAGGAAAACAACTAAATGCCACTCAACTGTTCTCTTTAAAATGACTAATTTTATGTAAATTTCATACCAACTAAAAAAGAACAGAGTTGGGATTGCTCTGGAAGCAGCAAAGAATCTAAAAGTTCTGCACGGCAGGGATCTGGCTTTTAAGTCGGTGAAGGTATATGAGCAGGAGGCAAAGCTACTGCTGTTAAGTCTCCAAATGTGGCTGCAGAAAGCTGGAAATACTATATTATAATGAAATGTAAGTAAAAGTCTATATAAAATAAATCTCACTACTCCATAGTGCGTACGGTATTGCTCACCCCCTCAATGTGAAATAAACTACAAATGCACTTTCAAGTCTGTAAGGATGGAGAGAATGTCTTCACAGTGGTCACTGCTGGGGAAGGGGGAGGGATGTGGAAATGGGCAGGTATTTCCCTCACTCCACTTCCTCAGGGTCTGAGCTTTTATAATGACCAAGTTACTTCTTAAAAATTATTTTTAATGTAGGGGACATATGCATGTAGCAAAAAAGTTTAAATAAATAAAAAAGACTATGACAGGTAAATCTCCCTCTCACCCCTATTCTTCCCAGAAGCAGCCACGCTCACCATTTTCCTACATTGCTTTCTGGGGTCGTCTACGTCTTTGTGAGCACTTACATATATTCTTTCATTTCTCTTATTTTTTCTTAAACAAATGTGAGCTCACATACTGCTCTGAACCTTACTAATTTCCCTTTCAGGTGTGGCAGGGTGAACAATGGCCCTGTAAAGATTCCCACACCCTAATGAATATTTTACTTTACGTGGCAGAAGTTACTTTGGAAGTGTCATCAAATGAGGATCTTGAGATGGGTTTTGTTCAAGTGGGCCCAATGCTATCAGAAGAGTCTTGGTAAGTAGAGTGCAGGAGAAACAGCTAGAGAAGGTATGAGCAGGAAGTAGCTGGAGATATTATACTGCCGACTTTGAAGAGGGAGAGAAGGGGGTCAGGCGCCAAGGAAAGCAGGAAGCCTCTAGAAGCCCCAAACCTCCAAAAGCAATGCAGCCCTGCCAGCACCTCAATTTCCACCCATGGAGACCGACTTTTAACTCCTGACCTCCAGAGCTGTAAGATAATAGTTTTATGTTGTTTTAAGTCATTAGATTTGTGGTCATTCGTTACAGCATGCATAGGACACTAAAACATCATCATGAAGATCACTCCATGTCGGTGTGCCCTACCTAGCTCAAGGCACCCCTTGGAATGACTACCCTGGATTCCCATGTAGGATGTGCGTGCTCCCACTAATGATCCACATGTAGAGGGTTTCCGGGTCTGATGTTCTGGTGAAAACACTGCACACCAGGTTTTACTTTTAGAATTAAAAAGAAAAGACCATTTTGAAAAATATATCCACAAAGATTTAACGTGCTCTTCTCTCCCTGCAATGCCAAGCTGAAGGCCCAAGGGCCTCTCGGAGCTTCTTACTGGTTGACTGGCAGAGCGGAGGCTGCAACCAGCAGCATTCAGCTCACTGTGTTCCTGTTCCAGCCCCTTGGGGCCTGACCCTACTCTCACGAGAAGGGCTCAAGTGGAACCATCACCACAAGAAGTGAAGGGAAGAATTAAGGTGCCCTGGAGAGTTCCTCCTGCACAAGACAGGAAACAGAACTAGCACATACATAGAAAAACTAAATGCACTTGCACTAATTCAAGCAACAAAAAATTTAAGCCTACTGTGTCTTCTCCATTAAACTAGACAAAACAAATAAAAATGAACACACCCATTGCTGGTGGGGCTGTAGCAAAACTTGCATTTTGCTAGGGGTAATTTTTCTAAACAGCCATTTTGGCTAGAACCTGGAAACAATCTGTAAGCCTCACTTTAGGGAAAAGCTGAGGAAAGCAAGTGGGCTGTTAGGAGGAAAGACAGTTCTGAGGTGGACGTAGAAATGCAGAAAGAATGCATTAAGCAATGAAAACAAAAGTAGAACTAGGAGGATTGCACACTCTGTGCAGCTGTACAAAGCAATCTGAACCAGCACTATGCTGAGTTCTGGGGGATCCAAAGTGAAGAGGCAAGGAAAAGATCAGAGCTGATATTTTAGCTGGGAGACAAACCAAGGATAAACACACCAACGTCACCAGGTAAAGCTCAGGGAAGAAAGAAAATAGAGTTATGCAACAGACAGCTTTCAGGTGGGGCATTTGGGGAGGACTTCTGAGAAGGTAGCTTTTCTAGTGCCACTGAATTGCAAGGAGCAAAGTCACAAAGAGATGGCAGGGAAGAGCATTCCCAGGAGAAGGCCCAAAGAGAGCAATGAACTCAACAAGTGCCAGAAAGGAGGGTCTGTGGTGGCAGAGGAGAGGATGAGGGCAGGAAACAAGTGTCAAGAATCACGCACTACCCCATTACCAGAGGACTTGGCAGACAGGCTAGGGGCTTGGGGGTCAGCCTGATGGGGAGGCCATGAGGAGCAAGAGATGATGGTGACCTGAGTTGGAGATGCAGAGGCACAGCCAGATTCAGAACACGTTGCTGCTGGCCTAGATGTGGTTTCAGGTCTGAGGGACCAGGAGTAGGCTTGGGGGCAAGAATCCTCTCGGTTTCCTTCTTGTTGAATCTCCCCTTGCTAAGCGGCTTGAGGGCTGCAGAACATTCTGGAATTGTGCAAGCTTCAGCCCAAAGGTTTTCAAAACCCTGCCCTTACCAGTCTTTACCCCAGGAGTCAGAGTTGCAGCCCCCATTCTCAGTCTTACTTAAGAAGCTTCCAGCAGCGGGTGGAGCTATCCGGAAACACTGCAGCACTCTGACAGCCCTAACCAACCTGAGGTTAAAGTATCCAGGGCAGAAAAGCGTTTCACAGGGCTGAGGGTGGGGGTGGAAAGTGGCGCAGTTTGGTAGTAAGCCAGGGCCAGGTACTGGCCTGAGACTTTACATCACTCACCTCATAATCTCAGCATCATGCTTAGCCCCAGAGACAGAGAAGGAAACTGAGGCCTGGAGAGGTGAGGTACCATGGTCAGGCCCACAAGAGCCCCTGCACTCAGGGGAGGTACTCGGGAGTTTCTGCAGGAGCTGCTCCCCAGTGAGTCCTAGAGTTTAACCTGGCCCCTAACCCATCTTCCTGCTCCTTGGCACCCCTTATATGGTTTAAGTCTTTCCAGTGAAAGGTTTGCTGTGCAGGGGGTTCTTTCTGCAGGGCTGGTGGGCTCTTCTCACTTCTGCCTCCTGGGAGACCCAGCACAGCCTTTACCACATCGTCCCTACAGGGCAGGGCAGGGATGAGGAAGAAAAGAACTTCAGGATGCACACAGACCTGGGTGTGAGTTCTGGCTTTGTTTCCTTTGGCTGTGTGACCCAAAGCAAGTGGCTTGGACTCTCTGAGTCTTGGTTTCTTCACCTGTACAAGAGAGGAGGGCAGTCACTAGCTCACCTGTTGCTGCAGCACCGGTGGGATGAAGTGGAGGCACCTGGCCCAGGTAAGTGGCAATACAGAAGGGGAGTTCTTAACGACACTCCCATTTTCCAGGGGCGATAACTGAGGCCAAGAGGGGCTTCCCTCCCAGATCCCGAGGATGCTCCCCTACGTCCCACACCACCTCCTGTGGGCTCCAGCAGCCCCTGAGCCTTCCGAGTTGCTGGCGCTAGGAAGCGAGGACACAGGGCAACTGGCGGTGGGGGGCCCCGGACACGGGTGGGGGTAACCATAGGGAGCTCGTGTCGCCGGCTCCGGAGCACTTACCGTGCACCCCGCCCGCCCGCAGCCACAGCAGCAACTGCGAGCTGGTCGCGCCGGGCCGGACCGCTCCGCCCGCCCCTACTTCTCCGCCCCCACCCCGCTTCCTCCCTCCCACCGCCCCCTCCAGCCCGCCCGCCCTCTAGCTCAGCTCGCCTCCGGTCCCGCTCTCCCGCCAGCGTCCCAGGCCCCTTGTCCTGGTTCTTGCCCGCCAGTCGTCTCCCTGTTGGTCTCAGGCTTCCCCCAACCCGGCCCCCATCCCGCTCCGCAGACCCGAGCCCGGCTGGGCCTCCCGAAGTCCAGCAGACGGACAAAGGTCCCGCCCGTGGAAGCCAATCTCGAGTCACGAGGATACTGGCCCGGGTGAACCTAAGGGGAGGGGTGGGAAGAGGGAACCACTTCCTTCCTCCCGCAGGAGGGAGAGGGCCGGTCCACCCCCTCCCCAACACACAC